>OVAF01000293.1:0-49477 GCA_900406245.1 Odontarrhena argentea | reverse complement strand
AACACAAAACATAAATATATATATATATATATATATATATATATATAACAAAAAAAAAAAGAAAAAATTCTAGAAATGCATAAAAACATTGGTTTTGCATATTGTTTATTTTAAGGAAACAAAAAACCATAAACTTCTTTTCTTTAAAAAAAATAAATAAAAACCATAAACTTAACATTCTATAGATATAATGGTGAATTGAAACAAATTTTCAAAATTCATTATGATTCAATCAAAATAAATGTGCCAAAAGCTTTATTTAAGGAAACATATTAAAAAATTGTGTAAAAACTTATAAACCTTCACAAATGCAAAAAAAANAAAACCTTCCAAAAAAAAAAAAAAAAAAAAAAAAAAAAAAATTGGTTATGGTGGATTGGTGGTTAGCGAAAACGATGTGATATGAAATGTCAATAACCGTGACTTGCATTATCGTTAACCTTTCACTCCAATTCCGTAATCATCGAAACTTAATACTAGTTAAAGACCATAGATATATATATTAACAGCTAGTGCAGCCAAATTACCCTAAAATTACGTACGTGAAACATACACTAAAATGAAATAACGTACACAACTTTACTTGCATGAGAAAACAAAAACAAAAAATTCTACTTGCATGTGATATCTATAAATACCCCTTTTTTTTTTTTGGGCAAACCATTCATTCATTAAAATAGAGTTCGGTTACATGGAGAAAGTAGATAACGCAGCAAGTAGAGCTAAACGAAGAACATAAAAGACAGAGATAATAGAGAAGGGTTCAAGAAGACAACGAATGTCTACGAGAATGCTTCTCAGCTCGTTGACATCGCCGGTAGTAATAACTAGCGAGACAAGAGATTGAGAATCTGAAGACACACTAAGGTGTTCAATCTCAAGAGGGGTTGCAGTAAATGCAGTTTTAAGAACAATGACCCTAGCCATTAGAGCTGATGATGTATAAAGATGTGTAGAGGAGTCTTGGATATTGCTGTTTCCAGGATCCATCTTTACCAAAATCAGGCCCAGAAGAGTGCTGAGGCCCATGTGTGAAGTGAAGGCCCATGAGGTCCTTGAGGTTGAAGAATCCTCATTAGGGTTTTTGACAGATTCTCTCGCCGGAGTAGAGACGTCGACGGCGGCGGCGGTGGAAGAGACGTGTGGTGGCCAAATGTTGCTGGTGTTGTCTTGGTTCTTGAAGCGGCCTTGTAAAAATCCCGTATGAAGCAATGGCGAGGAGAAGCAGAATAAGACACATATTGAGATCTGAGATTGTTTGTGAAGGTCTTGTGTGGAGCACGTGTTACCAGTGGTTTTCGGTGCTGCGGCGATGGCTGGAGCGGCCAATGAAGGAGAAGAGCACGGCGGCGAAGCTCCGTGAACGAGAGAAATAGTGGTTTGCAGTGGTGCAGCGTTAAGGAACACACAGACGGTGGTGTTAACGGCCGGAGGCGGATCCGGAGGAACAGGTGGATCTGGCGGTTTCTCTTCCGGCTGGGTCCCAAAAAGGAGGCGGAGAAGGGGCCAGAGAGATCCCTTGATGCGCTCGAAGTTGTCAACATCTTGAGCTCTGATGCGAAGCCGATGGTGTTGAGGGGCTTTTTCAGGTGGAGCGAGACCTTTCCCCTTTTCTTCACGAGCGTGGCGGCGAGACATTATGTAGAGAGAAAGATGCGAAATTGAACCAATACGCTGAACAAGGGGATTTGTGACTCGGCCTATCAGGGTGAGAGCATTATCCCGTATGAGTTCAGAATTGTCGAAAACTGGGGCGCGGATACGGAGGCGAGGCGGTCCCGGAGTAGGGGCTGAAGGTGGTTTGGTTGCAGAGGTAGCCACACCTTTACCCTTTTCTTCATTGGTGAAGCGACGGTCCATCAATATACGTGAGGGGAGACGAGGAGCAGCACTGTGGGTTAAGAGGAGTGAAGATGTTGGCGCTAAGATGCCGTTAAGGTGAATAGTCGTGTGGTTCAAGCTTGGAGAAAGAAAAACAGAGCAGAGGGAAGCAGTGTGAGATGTTGAAACTGGAAGTGGAGACACAAAAGAGAGCTAGTAGGGTGCGCTTGAGGTTTATGTAGAGGTAATGAGAAGAAGTTCCTGGTTGAGTGCAGATCCTAGCTTGCCGGAAGATGAAGCTGACATGGCACCGGATAAAATCATCTCCTTACACAGCAAGGTTCCGGTTGGCCAAGGCCACCGTCGGCCTGCCGGAGAGGGAGGAGGAGTAAGTAAGGCTCAGATATCCACACAAAATGACTATTCTAGGGGGTTGCAGAAGGTTGGTACAAAAGGTGAAATTCAAAAAAGAAAGCTGAGAAAGGAAAAAACCAGCGGATATACAGATGAGTCAAAAGTTGACTCAACTGAGGTAGAGGGAGCCTTGGTAGACGTGCCTGAGAGAAAATATCCTAAGCATGTAAATAACTAACAGTAAGTATCTATAAATACCCCTATTGAATCATTCCATGCACTATATAGACACACAAAAACCCCATTTCAAAAAAGAAACATTGACTAAAAACAATTGTAACAATAATGGGCAAGCTGGTCTTGGTGATAATGTTAGTTTGTATTTTCATGGCTTTACAAAGCTTGGAAGCTCTTGACTATGGAGATGCACTAAACAAGTCCATCTTGTTCTTGGAAGGCCAACGATCTGGTTGACCAACGTGTTAAATGGCGAGGCGATTCTGCCCTCTCCGATGGTCAGCTAGATAATGTAAACCGGCTTAAATGATCATTCAGCGTTCATGCTTATGTTTTACCTTTTTATATGTGATTTCATCTTGAGAAATTTAAAATTCTGTTTTTGTTTTTCTTCAGGTAAATTTGGTTGGAGGGTACTATGATGCAGGGGACAATGTAAAATTTGTATGGCCAATGTCATTCACCACAACCTTATTGAGTTGGGCTGCAATTGAATACTCAAATGAGATATCTTCGGTTAACCAGCTTGGTTACCTCCGGTCTTCTATCAAATGGGGAACCGATTTTATCATTCGTGCTCATCCTTCCCCTACTACTCTATATACACAGGTAAATTCTATTAACAATATATATGATTAGACCTCTCTAGCTAACTCGGTTTCTAATATGCTTGATTCATTTATAATTAAATTTTGTGATGGATAAAAAAAGGTGGGAGATGGGAACTCAGATCATAAGTGTTGGGAGAGGCCAGAAGATATGGATACACCAAGAACTCTCTATAAGATCACTTCCTCCTCCCCTGGTTCCGAAGCCGCTGGGGAAGCTGCAGCAGCTCTGGCCTCCGCCGCAATTGTATTCAAAACGTTTGATTCAAATTATTCATCCAACCTACTAAACCATGCAAAATCAGTGAGTAAATATCAATTTAACAAATAGCATAATGTCATTTTATTAAATCATGAGATGAATTTCAATTCTATAAGCTTAATTAATCATAGAATTATATGTTCTATTTGGCGAAAAAGGTTATTTGATTTTAATTAAGGTGCTTTAATCTTTTTTTATGCAGCTATTTGAATTTGCTGATAAGTATAGAGGCTCTTACCAAGCATCGCGCGTGCCCCTTCTACTGCTCATACTCAAGCTACCAGGTAAATTAACTGCTTCAAATCAACCCCAAAATCAACTAGTAATATTTTGTTATATAAGAATCACGCTTTTCTATAGTAATAACAACACTTTATAGTTTGAAAATATTTTGGGGTTAAAAAGGATGAACTGTTATGGGCTGCGGCTTGGTTATACAAAGCAACAGGAGATACAAAATACATAAGTTATGCTATAACCAATCAAGACTGGAGCCAAGCCGTCAATGAATTCAGTTGGGACAATAAATTCGCCGGAGCTCAGGCTTTACTTGCATCGGTTAGTATTTTTAAACTGAATTCTCTAATTTCTATTACTAGAAAAGTTAAGCTCATTTTACAGAATATTAATTTTTTTTTTTTTTTTATTGGTTTCTATTTTATAGGAATTTTACAATGGAAGAACTGATTTGGGAAAATTTAAGAACAATGTTGAGTCATTCGTTTGCGCTTTGATGCCCGGAAGTAGCTCTCAACAAATTAGCCGAACTCCTGGTAAATTTCACCTATTATCTAGATAACCGACATATTGACTTTTCTGTTGGTTTAATAATTGTTTGTTTGTCAGGTGGGCTTTTGTTTACTAGGGACAGTAGCAACATACAATATGTTACAACGGCTGTAACGGTCTTGTTCCATTACTCTAGAACTCTAACCCGAGCTAAGGTCGGTTCAATCATGTGCGGCACGACCCAATTCACCGTATCTCAAATTCAGAATTTTGCCAAATCACAGGTAAATAAAATTACCCCTACCCCCTCTGCATTGTATAACATTCTATATTCTATATGTTTTGTGATATACCTTTAATTTACAGGTGGATTACATCCTTGGAAATAACCCATTGAACATGTCTTACATGGTTGGATACGGGACAAAGTACCCAACACAACCTCATCATAGAGGCTCATCTCTACCGTCGATCCAATCTAAACCAGAAAAAATAGATTGCAATGGAGGATTTTTATACTACAATTCTGATAAACCAAACTTGAATGTGCATATCGGTGCAATTGTGGGTGGACCGGATAAATCCGACCAGTTCAGCGACAAAAGATCAGATTACTCCCATGCGGAACCTACAACTTACATCAGTGCTGCTTTTATTGGACCCGTTGCTGCTTTAGTTGGCCGTAATTCTACACAATTCTAGCCTGAGCATGGTGATCTATTCCATCAGAAAAAAACTCACTTCTAGATTTAGTTGTGGGGGAACAAGAATTACTAACAAAGAAGAATGACTATCCTACATTCATCAACATCTATTTACAAATATTGAATAATTAATATGTATTATGTACCATTTGCTTCAAATATATATACACACATATATAATTGTCATTACCCATTGCACTTGTTGCTTGATAACGATCATAAAAGTAAAAAAACTATTTCTTTTCAGCCATGTATCATCAAGAAGACAATGGTTTACGATGAACCATCTATGCATTTGTTATACATGTTTAAGAAAATGTTAGACGCTAGCCAGCTAGTACTAGTAAGACAATACATATTTACAATTGACATGACGGAATAGTTAATTGGGTGAATTTGGTTTTTGAATCTTGCTGGCATTTTTACCATTGGTTTATGTGTTAACAAGGAAGTTGAGGCATTGAAGATGCTTCGGGTGTGTTCTAAATAAGAAGACAACTCTATCAAAATGGTTAAATACTCTTCTTCTCGGTCTTTCCAAGAAGACAGCTCGTTTGCTCTGTTTCGACAATGGGAGAGATCTCAGTTTGATCGATCTAGTTCAGTTACAACAAGATATTAGTATAGTTTCTGACATGGTCTAAATTGCAAAAAGACTTTATAAGAAAATGAAATCAGGTGCTCAATTCTTTGAGGTTATGGAACATAACTGATGATAAATACAATCAACAGATTCAATACTGCAATATTATTCATCATGAAAGGCCAGAGAGGTCTGAAGATAAAATGGGTCTTTTGTGGGCCATATTTTAATCAATAAGAAAGCCCATCAAGGTATAAAATCAGGTTCGACTTGGGAAAAGATAACGTCAAGAGCTTCTCTCATCCCACATCGGAAGCTCAAAGATGAAAGAGTCCTGTGTTGGATAGTATAAGATGTGACTGAGGTGAGACATTGAAAGGTACTTACCTGGACGGGGTCAACTCGTGATCAAGAAGACGAGTGGCCTAGGCTAGTGACCTCCATTGCACATACCGGAGGGGTGCTATGCTTAAGGTCTTCCCAAGTGGAAGAGCCTGCGTCATTATTTGTGGCAGCTGGGGCCTGCGTTCGCGCGGCCCCTCCCAATTACCCCATTGTCCAAATTTTTGTTCAAGTTGTGGCTGAGACAGAGTATTGTGCTCAGTTCATATCAGTCCCGTGAAACCGTAGATTTTTTTAGCAATCGGAAGTCTAGAATGCTATTTTAATCTTCTTTAGGGCTAGGTTCAAACTAACCCACATTTCACATGTGACCAAAAACTTTTTTTAAATCGCAATCGCTGTCAAGATCTCACACTCTTGTATAATTTCTTCGTTTCCAGAAAACAGAATATAAAAAAGATGTGGTTTTTCGGATCGAAAGGGGAATCAGGATTTTCGTCTAGTTCCACAGCAGAACAAGTCACTCATGGAATTGACGCCACTGGCCTCACCGCCATTATCACAGGTTTCCTTCATAATTTCACGACTTGGGTTTCGTCTAGATACGTATTCCCATTTTTTTGGATTCTGTCTGAGAAGTGGTCTGGTTTTATGATCCGTGTTGTGTTTTTTAATGGGTTAAGATTATACTGACCAGAAGTTGTCCTTTTGTCAATAACTAACTAACATTCTTGAACAGCTTTCTTTGTTTGGTGAATTCTTTGTAAGGGACCATTTGCCTGAAACGGAAATTAGCTCCAGATCTGCAAAACAACACGTGCTCGTGTTCAGTTTCATCAACATATTTATGATTTTTGTCCAAGGAACTAACTTTCTAATCATGTCCACTCCTGAATCAAGAACAGACACTGATTATATGAATTCTATGATTATGTAGTTTTTCCAAATTGGTGTTTTCAATAGAGCTTTGCACCGGGAAATGTTTTGTACCAGGGTATTGTAGATGCTAGGAGCTAGCTTCATTTGTTATTGGATGATACAAGTTAATAAAGTGGTTGGTTCCTGCTGTCTACTCATATTTTCAGGCGCATCAAGTGGTATCGGAATAGAGACAGCGCGTGTCTTTGCACTGCGTGGTGTCCATGTTGTTATGGCCGTGAGGAACACAGCTGCTGGTGCAAAAGTCAAGGAAGATATTGTCAAGCAAGTCCCTGGGGCTAAGGTCGACGTCATGGAGTTAGATCTCAGCTCAATGGAATCTGTCAGAAAATTTGCGTCCGAGTACAAATCTGCTGGTCTTCCACTCAACCTCTTGATGTTAGTCCGCTGAATTTCTGCATTTCACATATAGCGGTTTGGAATTATCTTGATGGTTGAATGTTCTGAATTGTCTCTCTCTTTCTTTTAAGTAATAATGCCGGTGTCATGGCATGTCCTTTTGCACTCTCTAAGGACAACATTGAGTTACAATTCGCAACAAACCATTTGGGTGAGTTGAGATATAACTTCAGTTAGTCAACATTATGGTTTTGTCTTCGATTTGTATAACTTCAGTTAATCGTTATCATTAGTTTTTAAATCAGTGCCATGTATCTTGTGATCCAATTATACGTTTCAGGCCATTTTCTGCTGACGGAACTTCTGCTAGAGACAATGAAGAACACATCACTCGAAAGCAAACGAGAAGGAAGGATTGTTAATGTATCATCAGAAGCTCAACGGTTCTCATACCAGGAAGGAGTCCTCATTGATAAGATCAACGACCAGTCAAGGTACTAATCAATGCTGACCAAAATACCAAATCTTTGATCACCGCGTTTTCGTAAGGCCTAACATTCTTCCTGAGTTTGGTTCTCTGCTGCAGTTACAGTAGTATTCGAGCGTATGGACAATCTAAACTATGCAATGTACTACACGCCAACGAGCTTGCAAAGAGACTGAAGGTAACTTACAAAATTAAAAGACTGAATCTACCTTTTCATGCTTATCCTGATTCAGTTCTGGTATGAGTAAAAACAGGAAGATGGAGTTAATATAACAGCAAATTCGCTTCATCCAGGAGCTATAATGACAAATCTCTGGCGCTATTTCGACAGCTATTTGGCTGGTAACTTCTTTTCCCTGATTCCACTCTCTTCAACCCATGCTCTACAGGGATACAAACATATAAACAAGCATCACAGAGACACATATATATACATATTTCTTCTGATATCCGGCCTGATGCAGGAGCTGTTAGTGCAATAGCTAAATATGTTGTCAAGTCTGTTCCACAGGTATGCTTCTAATCTCTAAAATGCCTACCGAAAACTAAATGATAACCTATCAACTAAAACTGGTCATAGAGCTTTTCAGGTAATCGAGTTTATTATGTCTGCTCGTCGGTTTTGTAGGGGGCGGCAACAACTTGCTATGTGGCATTGCATCCTCAGGTAGCAGGAGTTACAGGGGAATATTTCGTAGACAACAACATTGCTAAACCAATATCAGTTGCCAAAGATTCAGAATTGGCCAAGAAGCTTTGGGATTTAAGCGCCAAGCTTACCAATTCACAATAATGAGAAACTAGTTCTTAAAAACAGATTATTAAGTAAAATCACGTTTCAGATGTCTCGGTTGGTATTTTTATGATTCTGTTTTAGTCTAATTCATTTCAATGCTACAAAATGCAGTTTTTACTTTAGTTTCCGGTTTTCACCAAACATTCCTCTGTGAGTAGAAAGACTCATGAAAAGGTGATATCATTTGTAAAACAAATATTGTTAGACAACTTTTTTTAAATTCAAACAGAAGAAGCTACGAGGAGACAATACTGTCAATGCATTAACAAAGTGATAGTTCTATATGAAAAATCAACAGGGATCCATAATTAAATATCAACATTGTAGTGAGACTAGGACTAATTACTTAAATCTTTGTGTTTATGGGAATTTGGAGCATCTTCTTTTGTAACGTGCAGTTTTTGTCGAAAAGGAGTGTTAGTATTTAGAGAAGAGAGCTAATAATGTGGATAGGCTCTGTATTAAATTCTTTTCACACCCTCTCTATTATATTTGTCGGTCGCTATATGGCAAATTGGCAATGCCCCCTTAATGTATTTGGTCCAAACAATGTTGAAATGATTTACATTTTTCCAGTATGCATTATCTAAATTTATTATGTGTTGAAAAAATTAGCCAGAACATAAAAAAATCAAATGCATACCACGTCAATAATATTTCATAACATCGGTTTTTCTTCCATCTTAAATACTCAAGAATGATAAATAATCAATGGGCCAAAATATGATTAGGCTTTAGACCATTCCCAAATCCACTTTTTATTTTTCCCCTATAAATTCTATTATAGAATAAAAAAAATTTACCGTAATTTGTAGCTTAGTGGATGTGCTAGTGTCGTAATCGTTTGGGCATCAAACTCATTCTCTCCGATCAATCTCTATATCCTATTATAGAGTTATGAATATTATTACTTGTATCCATAACTATAGTTTGGAGTGAAATTTTAATATTTACAAAATGGTTTTTGAGGTTTTAAATGATTTCTATTTTATACATGAACAATTTTCTGTAAAAAATTAAGAAAAAAAAATAGTTTGATGTAATTATTGAGAAAGTAAATTATCAAAATAATAACAAAAAAATATATTTGATATAAAAATCGATTGTAATTAATTTTAAAATTTTTTAACAAAACGGTTTAGAGTGCAAACAATTGTGTTATTTATCATCATTAACCACATAATATTGTAATATATTTGTAGAGTACCAGAAAAGAGGGATAGGTTGGAGATGTTCTTATGTTTTTNTTTTTTTTTTTTTTTTTTTTTTTTTTTTTTTTTAACAACGGGAATGTTCTTATGTTTCGCTACTAAATTCATTGGAGATAAAAAATTGAAATTAAATCACAGTCGCAAGGAAAAAAAAACAAAAAAAAATTATATCAAAAATTCCCAAATAACATGTTTTGCAGGGAAACATGAAGCACATACATTGAAAAAGAAATGTAAACAAGTTGAAAATAACATATCTATAGAGTATGATATATCAGAAATTCACAGTCAGTGATCATGCCTGAGCTCTGTCTCTCTCTGAGCACCCACCAAACCACTTAGAAAAAAAGATTTAAGTTCACACCTTTGTTGTTGTGCCCTATGCAACTAATCCGTAGTACTACAATGTAATTTAGTTACCATATTCTTTTAATTATTATTTTTTATGTTGTTGTTACCAAAAAGTCAATCATGTTGTATTATAACAAGTACATGTACAAACTGGACGCTTTCGTTGTATGTGTTTCTGGTCCATGCATGTAACACATCTTTAGCTTTAATAATTGCTCTTCTCCGTAATGTGGCAAACTAGCAATTCGATTTTAATTTCAAGAAGACAAAAAACACTAACATAAATCTTGGAGACTTGGACATTCACTATTACCATAAGGATTTAGGGTACTTTGTTTGATCTATAATATGACCGTGTTATTTAGGCATGTCGATTAGTGAAAGAATACTTCTAGATCATTTGGTTCTGTGAAATTTATTCCATCCAGATTGTTTTGTTGTGTGACTTCAGAAATTTCGGTTTGGTTTAGGTAACTTTGGTCCGGTTTGGAAATTTAACCCAGTCCTATAAAAGTCCGCAGTTTGAGGGGCGAGTGTAGGAGACGCGCTAGTGTGGAGCCGTTGATGACACGTGTGGAAGCGGAGTGAAGAAGTCATCATAGCCGTACATTAATAATCACGTGATGACACGTGTGAAGTGAAGCATGTAGAAACAAAACTGTGTTTTGGACAGACTTGAGGAAGAAACATGGAACATCATTTCGGTGTACCATAAAAACAGCACATATCATTGAGTTGTTTCGTTACTCCCCAATACATTGGTTGTCAAACACAAGACTTTTGTCTTATCATCTTATTATCATTGATTTCAAATTTAATCTTAAGATTCTAGTTAGGCTATATATTACTTAAATCATCAAATTTACAGGTTTTAATTTTTTGAGTCAACAAAGCTGTATTGAATCAGTTTAAAGAACAATTAATATGTACACATATGCTAGCTGAAAGTTACCTTCTATTTATTAAGATTAGATTAGATATTTTTTGAAAACATAAATTTTTATAGAAGATTAATCTAACATCCAAATTACTAATGTATGTGACTAAAGTATTTATTTTGAATTTTATTAGCATATCTGCGATGTGGCAAGTAAATATCTTCCTTACCACGAAAAAGTTCGATGACCAACAAATATTTCAGGACTCCCAAGTCTTTCATATTAAATCAATGATCAATGATGTTTCCTAAATAGTCTTAAAACATTAAATCATACTTGGATGATTACCACCAATAATGAGATCATCAACCAAAAGCACCACATAAACAATGGAAGCACTGTTGGAGTTTGCCTCAGAAGTGTGTATTTGTGCTAAGTGTGGAAGAGACTCTTTAAGAGTTAGAAGCTTTTGGTTAATTGTCCGGTTCTGATTAAATCAGGGAATTGGGTGGTTAAGTCAATTGTGTTCGGGTTAAGCTGATTTGTTCTTCAACGGCTATAAGAAGAAGAAGTTGTGAGTTTTAGCTCTGTAACGGATTTGTACTTTCTTCTTCTTATCCTTTCTTCCTCATGAGCTTCTCGGTTGTTGTGAGAGCCTGAGTTGTTACCAAGTTCATAGTGAAACGCCAGTCTGATCTGGCCCCGGTGATTAGCTGTTATCTCCACATCGGAGAGGTGAACACCGGGTAAACAAAACTCTGTGTCTCGTTTCGTTTCTTTCATCTTTCTTGTTTCAATCTTCTTTATCAAGTTCGAGTGAGGTGTGAGGTTACGAGAGAGTTTGATTCACTTTGATTGATTCCGATTTGAAATCGTATTCGGGATTTGGCTTTAAGCCGTAACAAGTGGTATCAGAGCCACGAGGTGGGGGTGTTGATCGGAATCCGATGGCGACGACGCCGGGAGCAAGATCGGACGTGGATAGGTTCGATGGGTCTGGGGATTTCGGTTTGTGGAAGATCCGGATGATGGCACATTTTGGTCAACAAGGTCTTCGTCCAATTCTCACGGACGATTGTTTTACCAAGGATGTGCTGGTGACTTTACCAATCCCTGAAGGTGCACCAGAAGGTACTCAAGCTGAAACTCGATCTGAGGTAGTTCTTGATTGTGCAAAGATTGAAAAAGATGAAGCTGCTAAGAATTTGATAATCTTTAATATTCAAGATAATGTTCTTAGAAAGATTCAGCACTGTGAAACTGCGTGTGCTATGTGGACTGAATTGGAGAGATTGTATATATCAAAGACCTTACCAAATAGGATCTTTGCTCAATTACAGTTTTATACCTTTAAGTCTGATGCGTCTAAGACTATTGATGTGAATGTTGATGATTTTCTGAAAATAGTAGCTGAGATGAACAGTTTGAATGTGAGTGTGTCTGATGAGGTTCAGTCAATCTTATTTCTGAGTTCTTTGCCTGCAAGTTTTGATCAGTTGAAGCATACGTTGAAGTATGGGAAAGAATCTTTGACTCTTGAGCAAGTTGTGTCAGCAGCAAGGTCTAGAGAAAGGGAGATTAAAGAGATGAGTAAAGCTGAGAAGGGTTTTGGTTCTGTGTTGTATTCTGGGGAAAGAGGTAGGAAGTCTAACAGGGATTCAGATGGTTCTAAGGGCAGGAACAAGTCGAGATCAAAGTCTAGGACTAAGTCTAAGGTGGTTTGTTGGTACTGCAAGAAAGAGGGCCATATGAAAAAGGATTGTTTTGCTAGGAAGAAGAAAATGGAGTCAGAGGACTCTGATGGTGAAGCTGGTGTCATCGTTGAAAACATGAAATATGTTGATGCTTTGACTGTGTCTGATGATGGTCCAAGAGATAAATGGATCATTGATTCAGGTTGTACTTACCATATGACATCCAGGAGGAAAGATTGGCTTATGAATTTTTAGGATAAAGGTGCTGGAAAAATCTTATTGGGAGATGATCATATGGTAGACTCTTATGGCAGTGGTTCTATCAGGTTGAATACAAATGGTGGGACTATCAAGGTCTTGCAGGATGTCAGGTATGTCCCTGATCTTAGAAGGAACTTGATCTCAACAGGAACTTTGGATGATAAAGGATATTCTCATACTGGTGAAAATGGGAAAATTGTCTTCTTTAAGAATAAGAAAGTGGCTTTGAGAGGTTCTAAGGTCAATGGTTTGTATATTCTGGATGGAGAGACTGTTTTGGATGAAAGCTGTCAGGTTGAGGGTTCTGGTTTGAAGTCTTCAGTGTGGCACAGCCGTCTGGGTCATATGAGTCAGAAGAATTTACAGGTTTTGGTCAGAGATGGGTTTATAGATCAGAAAAATGTTGGTAAAGAAGTGTTCTGTGAGCATTGTGTAATGGGAAAATCCAAGAAGGTGAGTTTTGGACATGGTAAGCATGAGACTAAACAGGTATTGGAATATGTTCATGCTGATCTTTGGGGTTCTCCTAATGTGCATCCTTCTTTATCAGGAAATCAGTATTTCTTGTCTATTGTTGATGATCATTCCAGGAAGGTGTGGTTGTATTTCCTGAAAACCAAAGATGAAACTTTTGCTAAGTTTTGTGAATGGAAAACTTTGGTGGAGAATCAGGTTGATAAGAGGGTGAAGTGCTTAAGGACTGATAATGGTTTGGAGTTCTGTAATAATGCATTTGATGGGTTTTGTAAAGAAAATGGGATTGCTAGGCACATGACTTGCACTTACACGCCTCAACAGAATGGTGTAGCTGAAAGAATGAACCGGACTATCATGGAAAAGGTAAGGTGTTTGCTGAATGAGTCTGGTTTGGAAGAATTGTTTTGGGCTGAAGCTGCATCAGTAGCTGCTTATGTGATTAATAGATCTCCTTCATCAGCTGTGGAATACAAGATTCCAGAAGAAATCTGGTTGGGAAAGAAGCCTGGATATAAGCATTTGAGAAAGTTTGGTTGTACAGCATATGTTTATAGTGATCAGGGAAAGTTAAAGCCTAGAGCACTAAAAGGAGTCTTTATTGGATATCCACCAGGAATCAAAGGTTACAAGATATGGTTGATTGATGAAGCTAAGTGTGTGGTGAGCAGGAATGTCAAGTTTCATGAAGAGGAAATGTTTAAAGACTTGGAAAAGTTAAAGGTTCCTGAAGCTCAGAGTTCATTCAAGGTTGTTGATCCTGGAGAGTCTACTGGTTGTGTTAAGAAGAAAAGTAATGTGGCTGTAAAGGTTGCAGAAAGTTCAGAATCAGGTGGAATTTCTCAGGTTTTGGATAGCAGCAGTGATGAAGATGAAGCTCAGGAGAATCTGGTTCAACCAGAGCCAGTGATTGAAGATCTCTCAAACTATCAGCTAGCACGAGATAGGACAAGGAGACAAATCAATCCTCCGGTTAGATTCACAGAGTCAAATATCATTGCTTTCTGTTTAGCAGTGGGTGAAGAAATCAACAAGGTTGAACCTAGTTGTTATCAGGAGGCTAAAGCTAGCAAGGATTGGGAGAAGTGGAACAATGGCATGGGTGAAGAAATGTCTTCATTAAGAAGAAATCATACTTGGGATTTGGTTGATAGGCCTGCAAACAGGAAAGTGATTAGTTGCAGGTGGATTTTCACTTTGAAACCTGGTATACAGGGAGTGGAATTACCAAGGTATAAAGCAAGGTTAGTTGCTCGTGGATTCTCTCAAAAGGAAGGAATAGATTACCAAGAAGTTTTTTCTCCTGTGGTTAAGCATGTGTCTATAAGGTTGCTGATGTCCGTTGTGGTGAATTTTGATTTGGAATTGGAACAAATGGATGTGAAGACAGCATTCTTACATGGTGATCTTGAGGAAGATTTGTACATGGAACAACCAGAAGGGTTTGAAATAGATAAAGGAAAGGATAAAGTTTGTTTACTTAAGAAATCTCTGTATGGTTTGAAGCAAAGTCCAAGACAGTGGAATAAGAAGTTTGATCAGTTTATGCAGTCTCAGGAATTTGTCAGAAGTGGTCATGATGAGTGTGTGTATACAAAGCAGGTATCTGAAAAAGAGTTTGTGTATTTGCTTTTGTATGTTGATGATATGTTGTTAGCTGCGAGAGACATGTCAGATATAAAGAAGCTCAAGGATCAGTTAAGTTCTGCTTTTGAAATGAAAGATTTGGGAGCTGCTAAACGGATTATTGGTATGGACATTTTCAGGGATCGTGTGAAAGGTGAATTGAGGTTGTCTCAGTCAGGGTATTTGCAGGAAGTGGTTAAAAGGTTTAATATGCAGGATGCAAAGATTGTGAGTACACCTATTGGAGCTCATTTTAAGTTGGCTTATGTGGAAAATATGGAAGAGGCTATTGACACTGGTAAGATTCCTTATTTGTCAGCTGTTGGTAGTCTCATGTATGCAATGGTGTGCACTAGACCAGATTTGGCTTATGGTATCGGGTTGGTAAGTAGATTCATGAGTTGTCCTGGTAGTGTTCATTGGGAAGCGGTTAAGTGGTTGCTCAGGTACATAAAAGGTTCTCACAAGGTTGGTTTGTTGTTTACTAAAGAGAAAGGTTTCAGAATTCAAGGGTTTTGTGATGCTGATTTTGCATCTGATTTGGACAGAAGCAGGTCCATTTCCAGCTATGTGTTTACAGTGGGTGGAAATGTGGTCAGTTGGAAGTCTGGTTTGCAGGAAATTGTGGCTTTGTCTACAACCGAGTCTGAGTACATGGCTTTAACAGAGGCTGTGAAGGAAGCTTTGTGGTTGCAGGGTTTGTTTGAAGATTTTGGTTTTAAGCAGAGTTGTGTTCCTGTTTGGTGTGATGCTCAGAGTGCAATTTGTCTCACGGAGAATAATGTAAAGCATGGGAGGACAAAGCACATCAGAGTAAAGTTCCATTGGATTCGAGATGTGGTATCAACAGGAGAAGTTGAGGTATTGAAGATTGATACCAAGAGTAATCCTGCAGATATGTTGACCAAAGTGATTCCGGTGCATAAGTTCAAAGCTACATTGGAATTACTGAAGGTTGTTGAAGCTTAAGAAGCTTTGTGCCAGAGGTTTAGGACTGGTGGTGTTTCACAGGAATTGGCTTGGTGGTTGAAGACGAATACACATTCTGATTCAAGGTGGAGAATGTTGGAGTTTGCCTCAGAAGTGTGTATTTGTGCTAAGTGTGGAAGAGACTCTTTAAGAGTTAGAAGCTTTTAGTTAATTGTCCGGTTCTGATTAAATCAGGGAATTGGGTGGTTAAGTCAATTGTGTTCCGGTTAAGCTGATTTGTTCTTCAACGGCTATAAGAAGAAGAAGTTGTGAGTTTTAGCTCTGTAACGGATTTGTACTTTCTTCTTCTTATCCTTTCTTCCTCATGAGCTTCTCGGTTGTTGTGAGAGCCTGAGTTGTTACCAAGTTCATAGTGAAACGCCAGTCTGATCTGGCCCCGGTGATTAGTTGTTATCTCCACATCGGAGAGGTGAACACCGGGTAAACAAAACTCTGTGTCTCGTTTCGTTTCTTTCATGTTTCTTGTTTCAATCTTCTTTATCAAGTTCGAGCGAGGTGTGAGGTTACGAGAGAGTTTGATTCACTTTGATTGATTCCGATTTGAAATCGTATTCGGGATTTGGCTTTAAGCCGTAACAAGCACCATTAGACAATGTGAAAAGTGAGTAATCAGAGTAGTGCAAACTTGGTTAGAATCAATGGAAGAAACACCGAGTAAACTTCCTCGTCTAGATCACTATGGAGAAATAGAAGAGAAGATAAGAAGGAAAGAGAAAATCTTTATGAGAAAGAAAACGTGGATCAATAGTTTGGTGTGTTAGAAAATCTTTATGAGAAAGAAAAATGTTTATATCGATTGAATGATTATATGAATCTTAGTTTCTTGTCAAATAGGAGGCCCTTTAAGGTAGCATATACACAAATGGTAGTAGCTACATAAATATTAAAGTTATCACAATATTATCTACAAATTATCGTCAATAAATATAAATACTCAATTGATTAGTAATAAATATAAGATAGCTCACAACAAAATTTGACAAGACATTACTCCGCTTTTGTATATGTTCAACTATTTTTATTT
The DNA here is from genome assembly GCA_900406245.1 of Odontarrhena argentea. Taxonomy (NCBI): domain Eukaryota; kingdom Viridiplantae; phylum Streptophyta; class Magnoliopsida; order Brassicales; family Brassicaceae; genus Odontarrhena; species Odontarrhena argentea. The sequence continues at coordinate 32,767 of OVAF01000293.1, read as the reverse complement.
CTATTGCTATGCTACCAAATTTTTTTTTTCAATGCTTCTTCTCGGTTTTTCTTTATGCTGTAGTTGGTTATGTGTTGAATCTTTACTAAAGCTTCAAGCATAGACCTTGATCTTCAAAAAAGTTAGTGTGGATCAAATGTTCGGTATTGTTAAGTTCTTATCACTATTATCTAGCAGAAGAGCATTTCCAAAAAAGCTTAATTATATGATAGCCTATAAAAATATAACAACTCTTAGAGGTTACCATTTTCTCAACTAAATTTTTGATTTTGCTATTAACCTTGTGTGTATTGTCTGTTTTGTCATCTAAACGAGAACGCTTCGTTTGATTCAGTCTCTTACTCACTTGGTTTTCTCATCCTCAACTAAGCTCCGCTAAAGGAGCTCTAGCTCTCCTCTTCTTCACCCCCACTCATCCCTTTCGGCCTCTCCTTCGACCCTCTTCCTCCTCATTCTTCTCCCATGGCAATAACACATCACCCTCATCATCACTCTTTTATTCTCCCTCAGCCAACATCACATCGGGTCTTACCCATTCCCTCTTCAACAAATCCTCTAATCTCTCTTCTCCATTCACAGGCTCAACATCTCCACCACATCCCTCTTCATCTTCCACATCTTCATCATCATCCGATGCCAATCCTAGATTCTTTAACCTCAACACAATCCTCTTAATTGCACTTTGTCCTCTATCCTTCTCCAAATATCTCAAACCTCTGCCTCCTCCTCCACCGATCGAATTTTACCTCCACCGTTACTTTCCATTACCTTCTTCCTGCCACAATCACCACCTTCGGTGGATGACGAATGCTATTTATTGATCAACGGAGGCGTATGTTTGCTATGACTTCGTTGATTAAATCTCAGATTGTTCTGGCTCCGGTTGTTATTTGTTGCCCTCGTTAAAGAAACTGTGCCTCAAATCTAGTTACTGGACGAGTTACACGTAGGGGTAATTTGGTCAAAAATAATGATTTTTTTTAGGTTGAAATGACATTTGAAAAGGTCATAGCACAACTAAAATAGCACATGAGAAAAAGGCAAAGCCCATAATTTTACCTATAAAAAGATAGTCTTTAAAACAATATAATTACATAAAAGTATGTGAGTGTTGTAAAGGTCAGAGAGATAGACTTCAACTTTTTACTGGTTCTCTATATTCATATGGATAAATATTTTTTTGTGGAGTCCATCGTCACTATTCACGCTTCATAGTTCTCACTTTTTCATTTCTATATAAACGAACGAATGATTTATGTACTTCACAATATCAATAGCAAAAACTCTCTCTTTCGTTATCCCTGATCAATATTTTGTTCTAGCTCGGATAAAATTTTTTTGTTTTTTTATATTTATCATTCTGATAAAATTTTATTATTATCATAACAATGATGATATTGTAAGCTGTTGATAAAATTTTGCATGTGATGAATTTTTGGTCCTTTATATTTTCTCAGACTATTTGTTAAGATAAATGAGTTTGCTAAGAATAATGCACATTAGGCAGCTGTGCTTCATTCTAGCTAATTGCTGAGGAACTGTATATAAGAGTTAAGTATTGGACTATCTAAGCCCGTCCAAACTCCCCGTTAGTATGATATTGTCCGTTTTGGGCTAAATCACTAAGCCCTCACGGTTTTTTTTATTGGGCTCCTTCCCAAAAGGCCTCATACTAATGGGAGTATTTCTTGACTTATATATTAGACCTACTCGTCTAATCTTTCAGATGTGGGACTTGGATTGATATCCCAACAATCTCCCCGTCAAGCCAAGAACCACACTACTCGTAGCTCCATTTTAGCGAATTCACCTTGTCCTCCCCGACATCTTGTGAATTGCGAGATGACACTGAGATTGCTCTCATATCGAACATATAGTCAACACACTCCTCCTTGTCGAGGATCGAACCATGTGCTCTGATACCATTTATTGGACTATCTAAGCCCGTCCAAACTCCCCGTTAGTATGATATTGTCCGCTTTGGGCTAAATCACTAAGCCCTCACGGTTTTTCTTATTGGGCTCCTTCCCAAAAGACCTCATACTAATGGGAGTATTTCTTGACTTATATATTAGACCTACTCGTCTAATCTTTCAGATGTGGAACTTGGATTGATATCCCAACATTAAGACCTTAATTTTACAAAATTGATGCCTCTCTGTTTACTTGCAAAAAGGAACTATACCTCTGTATTTTAAAGCGAGTAAACTCAGTTTGCCTCATATATTTAGCAACATGTAATATATATGCTCGTTGTTTTTCAATCATATTTGATGACAACGTTTCATCAAACAAATATTCTAAAACATAACTTTTTGGAACTTATCTTTATAAACTCAATTATTGCTATGCAGATCCCTTTAATGGCGTTCATGGGAAGGTCTACGACTATGTCTTCAATCATTGACCTCCACAACAGCATTGGTCGTGAACACGACTAATACTATTTTTATTCTCTAACAACAAATACTAATTAGTTATTACGAACCAACTTTTATTTCTCATGGTATATTAAAAATATAGATGATTTAGTTTTTTTTTTTTTTTTTGTAACCAGATTCTTATCCAAAATTTAAACTAATCACTAGAATATACATTTTAAACTTTTGTTATTTTATTTAAGATATATTTATAGTAGTCAACTATGATTAAATGGCAGTAAAATAGGGTTTTTTGTATAGCATATATTCATGTAGCAACTCTTAAAATCATGGACCTTGATTATCTTTTTGTTTATTTGTATAATCCTACAATCCTTAAAATATTTTTATCATTTTTTATCCAATATCTTAAAAAAATTATTGTGGAATTAATTATGTTACCTTTACAATCGTAATATCCACTAGAAATTCCACTACGCACAAAATTTGATATTTTGGGAAATCACCCTATATTATATTCAAACGGAAAAAAAAAGAGTCAATGCTATGAAAATATATTTTTTGTTATAAAAATTGAAATTACATAAAACTAAAATAACTAAGAAGCTCGTTGGAAAAAAAATGGTATGATCCGACCGAACGAATAATAGAATACGTTATAATATTATTGTGCCATAATGTAGAACGTGTGATCTATCTATTTGAATTGACCCGACCGTTAGTAGGCAAATTAACAAAGACAATTGATCTAAAAAAACATTATTTTAATATAATGCAACTATGCAAGATTCAGCATAATAATAATAAAATAGTGTAAAACATTTATTTAGCTGATTTTATATGGTTATTATATTGATGAACCAACCATGTATTCTATTTCGTGAATGGATTTATAATTCATGCAACAATTTATCGACGTCATGGCTTTTTGGACTACTACTTGCACGTCACAACGTTCCATTTTATCCTGTTAGCTCTTGATCCAGATTCTAAATCATATTGTCAACGATCATGCAGACTGATGTAACAAAAGCATTAGTTGGTCTCTTGTCCAATTGGATTTTGTTAAATGGGTTACATGTAAAATGCATAGTATATGCCAAAACATGGGTTTCCTTTTCTTATGGCAAAGCCAAAAACATGCTTAAAGTACATTTTTTCTTAAGGTACAAAAAGAAGACAATGAAACAAGCCAAAGCAAAAGTAATAGTACATTAATTAAATTTGTACTAATTAATGATTCTGTGGAACTTATATGTTTTTTTTCATAATAAAAAGCTGTGGATAGTGTTCAAACGATCACCAAAAACAATCTGATCTACACAAATATGGTTTGTAATACATTTTGGCATATAACTATAATAATTCCTTTATACGGATTTTTCTAATTAAAGTAGTTGTTTAGTTGATAATTTGCTTAGAGAAAACTTGTAAAAAATCATCCGTTAAAAACCTACTCTCTCCGTTTCAAATTAAGTGTGGTTTTAGAAATTTTTTTTTTTTTTTGTGTGTGTTTCAAATTAGCTATTGTTTTCCGTCATTCAATGTTATCTTTTATTTTAAATCCGAATTTAACATCAAATCTAACGAAAAAAGACAAATCGCCAACTTATCTTTTTTAAACGTATAATAGAGTTTTTAATATTTTTTATTAATATATGTGAAAAATTTTAGGACTGACACTTAATTTAAAACATAACAAATATATTGTTTTTTCAAATATATTATTTGAGATAAATTATTTAAAATACTTAAAAAATGTTGTTTCTTCAGTTTTCACTTACAACTGTTACCCTACAAGCTAATTAACACAGACCTGTAGATTTCTACATTTATAAATTATGGTAGTTACAGTGTCATTATAACTACCATAATTTTGATTGGATAGTAATTTCACGTGTGATTACTCCAAATAGACAAATTCTATTCTACACATATATGTGCAAAATTTTCAGTAGTCATCATCATGCAAATTCTTTTGAAATCTTTAAAGTACAAAACACAAAAAGAGTTGATGTAAAAAAAAAAAATAATAATTAAAAGTTCATTTTTGAGAGATATTATGATCTTCCTTTTTAGTGTTTTTTTTAACACTTTATGAGAGAGAGAAATATTCTTGAATCTTAAAGAACAAAGAGCAGACGAAAAGGCTTAATAATCATGGCTAAGGGACGTGACTATGAAAGCTCTGTTCTATGAACACAGAGACTAAATTCATGAAAGTTTTTTCTAAACAGGAAACATGTTTCATCAGAAGATTGAGGACACAAGTAAAGAAGAAACAGGCAAAACAGTATATATAAATTTTTGAAAAAAATGAAAAACAAAATAATAATAATACAAAGGACTCTGTGATGATGTGGAACCCACAAGCCATACCTAGTTTGATCTCCTCTTTCGATTAGGTCCTTGTTTAAAAAAAAAAAAAAAAAAAAATTCACTTCTCCCAAATCTCTGTCTCCTCTTCTTCTTCTTCTTCCTCCTTTTCCAACAATATTTTGAAAAGAGAATAAAGATCTCCAAAAGAGAGTGTGTGATATTTTTGTGTTGATTTGACAGTTCCAAAAGTTTCTGTTTTTCGGAGAAGGACCCTCCAGTTTTCACTTTCTCTACATTTTCTCCAAAAAAAAAACACACTTACTATTCTCTGTCTCTCCCCTAAACAAAAAAATCCTGAATCTTTGCAAGGAATTTTCCTATTCTTCTTCATCTTTTCTGGGGTTTTGATTTTTGTTGAATATTCCGTTATAAAAATCTGAACTTTTGTTGTTGGTTGTAAAAAGTAAAGAGTCGTTTTCAAGTCTATCTGTAAATGGCGACGCATTAGACTACTCTATGAAAGCTCTACTCTTCTTCTTCCTCTCTTTATAACTTTCACCTCTCACTTTCTCACATTTATACTCTCTCCACCCAAACTTCCAAAACACAACCCTTGACATTCATTGATTCTGGAAAGATGGAGATTAGATGATCTTGTTTATTCCAAGACTCCTCCCAGCTATGTAAGTTTCCCAGATCTGAATCCCTGTCCTCTACTGTGTACAAACATGAAAAAATTAAAAAGATTTTTTTTTTTCTTTCTAATTTTAATGAAAATGACTGAAATGATTATTTTATTTCCCTTTCTGCTTTAGATCTGCAACGTCCTCAATTTCATTTTATTTCCTTTTAATTAAAAACAAATAATGATTCTCCTCATTTTCTTCTTCTTCTTCTCCAATTTGGTTTTTTTTCTCCCTTATGTGTGAAACCATCATTTTACCATATTCAAAATCTTTCAACAAAACTTACTTTTGGTATAAACAGATTTCATCGCCATTTCTTTCCAAATTTGTACACAAACTGGTTTTTTGGAAGGAGTAAGTAAGCTTTCCTTTCTAGGGTTCTTGTTCTTGTGTATATCCAAATCTTGAATCTTTTTTATGCTCTCACTCTCAAAATCTTTAGTTATCTAATCTCACTCATGATTGAAACAGCTGTTGTTTGACTTTGTTTTTTTTTTTTTTTGTTTTCAGATTGGAATGATTAGAGGCTGCATTTATGGGATTTGATAGACTGTCAATAAAGGCAAATTTGTGGTTATGGATTCTCGAGGTGACACCAGTTCGAGGTTCGGACAGTATCCGACAAAGCCCTCAAGAAACATGTCTTCTTCTTCCTCTGCTGCTTTCTTCTCTGCTAATCAATCTCCCTTCTTCTCTCCAAGATCTCCCAAAATCCCTCAAGAACTCTCCGAGTCCACTCGCTCCGATGCTCAATGTGACAGCTTTGATCCTTTCAGCTCCAGTTCCGGTCTACCTGACGGGTTTTTGACCCCTCCCAACCCCGACCTTGACCGAATTCCTTCCAGTAGTGTCATCTCTTATACGCCTTCTAGATATGGAAGAGGAGGAGGAGGAGGACATGAATCTAGTTCGTATACTCAGACGTCTTCGGTCTCTGTTTCTTACAATAGGTTGAGATGTTGTGATGTGTTCATTGGGTTGTATGGTCAGAAGCCTTCTCTGCTTCGGTTTGCGGATTGGCTTAGAGCTGAATTGGAGTTTCAGGGGATGAGTTGTTTCATGTCGGATAGAGGACGGTGTAGGAGTTCGAGGAAACAGAGGATTGTCGAGAAGGCGATGGATGGGGCTTCGTTTGGGGTTATTGTTCTTACTAGAAAGGCTTTCAAGAATCCTTACACGATCGAGGAGCTACGGTTTTTCGCAGACAAGAAGAATCTTGTTCCGGTTTTCTTTGATCTGTCTCCTGGTGACTGTCTTGTGAGAGACATTGTTGAAAAGAGAGGGGATTTGTGGGAGAAACATGGAGGGGAATTGTGGGTTTTGTATGGAGGGATTGAGAAAGAATGGAGAGAGGCGGTTCACGGGTTATCTCGGGTTGATGATTGGAAGCTTGAAGCTCATGAAGGTAACTGGAGAGATTGTATTTTCAGGGCGGTTACGTTGTTGGCAATGCGATTAGGGAGGAGAAGTATTGTGGAGCGGTTGACGAAATGGCGGGATAAAGCGGAGAAGGAGGAATTTCCGTATCCGCGGAATGAGAATTTTGTTGGAAGGAAGAAGGAATTATCCGAGTTAGAGTTTGTTTTGTTTGGGGATGTTGCTGGAGATTCGGAGAGGGATTACTTCGAGTTAAAGGCGAGGCCAACGAGGAGGAAGAAGAATGTGGTGCTCGGGTGGAACAAGAGCGGCTCAGCGGAAGAGAGACGGAAGAAAGGCAAAGAGAAAGTTGTGTGGAAGGAGTCGGAAAAAGAGATCGAGATGGAAAGCACGGATGCTCCTTCCCTGCGGAATCAAGTGAAGTTGGGACGGAACACAAGGAGAAAACGGTCTATGAAGGTAGTTTATGGGAAAGGTGTAGCTTCTGTCTCAGGTGATTCGGGGATTGGCAAAACCGAGCTGCTTCTTGAATTTGCCTACCGGCATCACCAGAGGTATAAGATGGTTCTTTGGATAGGAGGAGAGAGTCGCTACATTCGACAGAACTATCTGAATCTTTATCAGTACTTGGAAGTTGATGTCGGCATTGAGAACTCCTCCGATAAAACGCGGATGAAAAGCTTCGAAGAACAAGAAGATGCTGCGATTTCCAGAATCAGAAAAGAGCTGATGAGGAATATACCATTCTTGGTTGTGATTGATAACTTGGAGAGCGAAAAGGACTGGTGGGATTCGAAACTCGTGATGGATCTTCTTCCTCGGTTTGGTGGTGGAACTCACATTTTGATATCTACGCGTCTCTCCCGAGTTATGAACATGGAGCCACTGAAACTTTCTTACCTCTCTGGAGCTGAAGCTATGTCATTGATGCAGGGGAACGTTAAAGATTATCCGGTTCCTGAAATGGATGCATTGAGAACTATTGAAGAGAAACTTGGGAGGTTAACACTGGGATTAGCAGTGGTGGGAGCTATATTGTCAGAGCTCCCGATAAATCCTAGTAGGCTCTTGGATACTATAAACCGAATGCCGTTACGAGAGATGGTATGTAGTGGTGGGGACGGAAATCTGCTGAGACGAAACGGGTTTCTGTTGCAGTTGTTTGAAGTGTGTTTTTCGATCTTTGATCACGCGGATGGACCGAGAAGTTTAGCTACAAGAATGGTTGTTGCGAGCGGGTGGTTAGCTCCTGCACCGGTTCCAGCTTCTCTATTAGCATTGGCTGCTCATAAACTCCCTGAGAAACACAAAGGTCCGAAACGGCTATGGAGAAGACTGAGACGCGCTATAACCTGCGGTTTTGCATCTTCAAACTCAAAGCGATCAGGAGCAGAAGCTGCCTCTATGTTGCTTAGATTTAACATTGCTCGAACCAGCAGCATTAAGCTAGGGTTTATACGAATCCATGAGCTCGTAAAACTCTATGCAAGAAGCCGAGTATTGGTAAATGAAAACGCGGCTGCAATGATTCAAGCAGTGATGAACCGTGGATCAACAGTTGAAACAGCAGAGCAGATCTGGGCGGTTTGTTTCCTGCTGTTCGGTTTCTGCAATGAAGCTCCTACTCTTCAGCTGAAAATTACCGAACTTCTGATCCTTGTGAAACAAGTAATCTTGCCGCTAGCGATTAGAACGTTCATAACATTTTCGCGATGCAGCGCGGCCGTGGAGCTGCTAAGGGTCTGTACAAACGCTCTTGAAGCGGCTGACCAAACACTAGTGACCCCTGTAGAAAAGTGGCTAGACAAGTCGCTTTGCTGGAGACCGGTTCAGACAAGTGCACAGCTAAACCCCATCCTATGGGAAGAACTTGCTCTAACGCGAGCCACCGTGCTAGAGACTAGAGCTAAGCTGATGTTACGAGGCGGGCAGTTTGGTATAGCCGATGATCTGATAAGAAAAGCCATCTTCATAAGGACTTCAATCTCAGGAGAGGATCATCCTGGGACTGTGTCGGCTCGAGAGACATTAAGTAAGTTAACGAGGCTTTTATCCAATGTTCATCAGATTCATAACACTTCACCATAATAGACAAGTTCTTAGGACTTTCTTGTTGTAAAAGTTATAAAGTTAGAGTTTCTTGTTTTTAATAATCACATTATTTTAGCTATAAGAGTTAGATTTATACAGAGGGTTTAGTAATAAGAAGAATGTTTATGTAAGAAGTTTCAGAGAATCCTTTTTTTACACAATCCTATCTCTGAGTTTTCAAGCTCTTCTTAAACTACTCTTTAGATTTTCTCCCCTTTAGTATCTCAAACAATTCTGTCTATATTATTTGAGTATGAGTATGAGTATGATATATGCTCTAATCTTTTCTTCTGTATCTTGTTAAGTGATATAAATAATCAAAAGATTAGTAAGAAAAAGAGAAAAAAAAATCAAAAGGAATTCAAAGCTTGTGAGGTAGAGCAACAACAATCTTCATTATACTGACAACATCTAATGCCCAATGAATCAAATCTTCTGTACCTATTTTTCGCACTTCTTGTTCCGTGCTCTGTGTTTCCTGTTTTCTTATTCAGGGAGTACCAATTCCTGCGTAAAGAATACAGTCAAACTTCTGTAGTCAAGTGAACCGAAAAACGGATGTGAAAAAAGGCGTTGTTTACGGACACAAACCTTGTCACAAACTGGACAAGCCTCGCTTCTTTCCATCCATTCTAGTATGCACGCAAGGTGAAAATCGTGACCACATTTCGTTAGCAATCTCGGATTCTCGCTCTCATATTCTGCAAACCACAACAAAGAAAATTGAGGAAAAAGTACAGTTAACAAAAGTGACTTTGGCTATAAAGATGCAACTTTGAATGTTAAAAAAGAAACTACCTTCTAAGCAGATTGGACATTCGTCGATCGTTTCTCGATCTTGTTTCTGTTTCTGCTTCTTTAAATCAACATCAGTTAGATCATCAACAGGCCATGTTTCCTTTTCAGGAAGGGTGGTGTGTGTGATCCCGCGAGCTCCTTCACTCGAATTGCTCTGAGTTCTCGGCAATTTCGGTGGAGGTGAAGGATTTCTAGGCACGAATGCTAAGGGAGTAGGCGGAGAGAGCGGTGAAGAAGAGTATGTATTAGAGATCAAGATTCTATGTTCTGCTTCAGGTGATGCCGCAGAGGAAGGCGGGGCACGAGATAAGGGAACATGCTCATCTATAGTTCTTGAGCTCTACACAAACAAAAAAAAAAAAAAAATCATTAATCAAAGCTGCAATCTCACTTGTGATGATCTTTTAACAAGAGAGAAAGCTTTTAGAAGAAAATATATTTACTTCAAGTAGACTTGGGAAACAACAGCAGCAACCCATTCGTTGGACCCGGTTAAATTAGTTCACAGATCAGAGTGTTGCAAGCTAATAAAAGACCTGAAAATTTCAAGACCAAAGTAAAGAAAGCTCGTTAATGAAACTCTTATGGAAAATTCAGCTATGTGACTATACTATGTAACATAGCTATATACTAAGCCCTTCAAATCCCTTCAAACTAAGACTATGGTGTATATTCTTCAATATACTCAAACCCTCAAAAAATCTATACTATTGTCATCAAAATCAATCCCCAAAGCCGTAATAAAAGAAGAACAGAAGAAACAGAGATAGTAGAATCAGAGGTTGAGACAATAAGAATCTAAAACCCTTTATCTCAAAACTACCAAAAGAGAGAAGAAGAAGCGAACTAAGGAACAGAGTTCGTGATCGTAAAAAAAAGGTAAGTTTTTGTAACGGAAGAAAGATGATTAATTTACCTTATCACGAGAAACTCAAAACCTACAAATAAAAACAAAACAAAGAAGAAGAAATTTGATCTTCTCCTTGAAAAACTGTTCTTTTTGTGTGGGAAAAGTCTTGAGGTTTTTGTGTAGAGTCAGAATTTAAACAGAAGTTATAAGAGAATTTTCAGAAAGCCAAAAGAGAAAGCGAGAGAAGAAGAAGACTGGTTTCGAAGAAGCGACTTTATCAGAGAAATAAATAAATCAAATAAAATCTAATTTATTTAATGGTTTTATTTTGGTTGTTAATCAAACTTTTTTTGTTTTTTGTATTATTTTATTCACAATATCACAAACCATATCGTACAAGGAAACTCTAGATTTATATGGACCATTAAATTGTATTTTCCCTTCCAAGCTCCTTTAATTTAGTTAAACTTCGTGATATAGACACTAAGTTTATTCTTTTTAGAAATACGTAACAAGTATCTATCACTTATAACTATACAAAGAATTCTATTAACTTTGTAAATAAATGTTTTCAAAGGACCTTAACTTAAATATTTATTTATGATATCTAAATCTAAATGCTTTATAGAAAATATTAGATATTCTTGGATATGAAAAGTAAATATATTTAAAACATTATCTATAAAGAAACTTTTATGAAAATCACAAACAGTATCTATTCCTATTTCCTTTCAGTTTTTCGGCTGGGTGAAAGTTACAGAGAATTTTCATAAACTTTTCTTTTCTTTTAGGCCCAAGAACTGAAATAAATAACGAAGCAGTAAAAGAAATATGTTTAGACACGCAAGAACTTGCCAATAATGAAGTTACGCCATTCATAATGTTAATCATATATAAAATACACTAATCACATGAGAAACCTACTATGAACTCCTACCACCTAAGCTTGATTAAAAACATTCTAAATTCGGTGGCATCATTCAATCTCACGCTACTTATTTCTCATGTTAGACCACGTCCATCGGCGTACCTTAAGGGGTACTAAACCCAAATATTAGCCCAAAAATAATGTTTTAATCAAAATGCTAGCCCACTTTTCTTAGAACCGTTCCCTAATTTGGAAGCGGAAGCACCTCATAAGAAACGATGCGTGCTCGCTTCTGGTTGGCCGAAAGTTAAATATAAAAGTGAATTATTATTTTTCACATTATTTTTCTTCCTCTTTCTCTCTTTCTCTCCGTTTCTCTCGATGAAACCAGAGTCTGATCTGAGGCGATTCATCTCAATCGCCGGCGAGTCAATCAATGACTGAAGGTTCGTCTTGTGCACCTCCGATCTCTAATGGCGGATGATGGCTCTGCGTCTAATCGAAGAGACCCAATAAAGTCTTCAGGTGATTTTCGTTATTTTCTTCGCTTCCCGATTTGGTTCTTTTGGTCTTGCTTAGTTTCTGTAAGTGGAAGATTCTTGGCGAGTGGAACTTAAGAAGAGAAGTACTTTCGTTCTGGGTTTTATCGTAAACCCTCGGATTTTGATTTGGCACTTGAGTATAGTATTAGTGTTTTACTGATAGAGTGTCCTTGATTGCTTCCTGAGCAAATTAGGTTTGGTGGTGATTAGGGTAAGAAGAAATTTGGATGCTTTATAGTATTACAATTAGGATTTTGAAGAAAGATTGGACTTTTCATTTGGTTACATGGTACATGGATCTGATTGTGTTTTTGGATATGGGGGTTGTGTAGTTGGGCATGTTGCGGATTAAAGAAGGAGGCAACAAGCGGTTACAGTGGCAAAGGAAAGAAGAGAATCATTGGTTAGAGCAAAGCGGCTTTGTAGGGGAGATGACGGTGATGGTCAAGTAGAGAATGAGATGATGATTGATGAATAGCAGCCAATATTGGAGGCTAACACTAGTAAAGCCGTGGAAGAGCTCGAGTCCGCTGTTCAATATCAGTAAGTGAATCTGTCAACTTTTAGACCAAGACGCCTTGGAATGAATCTTTTTCTTCTCTGTTTCGGTTAATGTTATAGTGGATAGATATTTGATTGTTGATCTTGCAGGAGAGTGTGTTTGCGATGTTGGTTGAAATAACAGAAAGAGCCATGGCGCATTGTGATAAGAAAGATGTAGGAGGTGTTGGATGTAACAAGCGTTTGTAGGTGATGATGAGGACAATGTGCTCTGAACGCGATGTTAAGCTATTTGCAACAAATGATCGATATTGCATTGATAATAGAGCGATGATCACTTACATGAATCTGTTTTGTTTTTATGTATGGATGTATGGAGGATTCATGGTTTAATGGTGAATTTTGTCTTGGGTGGTATGGAGCAGAAGATATGGGTTGATATTGGTTAAGAAAGGGGTGCACTAATGGAGGGGTGTTTTCTTAAGAATTTTTAGTGGGTTCTTTAGATTAATTTAATATTAATTTTAAGATTAATTTAATGTTAAGCACCCTTTGAGAGTTGCACTGATGGACATGCTCTTAGGAACTTCAATCCTGTGCTTGCTTTTGATCTTGTAAATAATATTCAAGAGCCTATAGCATTTAAGATCTTTGAATCCCTCGAAAGTCAAATACAGATAGCAACAAGGTTGATTCATTTCAACGAAGCTATTTCACGAATACGTTAACGTCACATAAACGCGGGACCAATGTCTATTTGTAAAGACAGTACAACCATATTTTTAAATACTATACAAAATGTAGTTTCTTTAGTAACGTTGTACGAATCTGCTCGCTCCACTTGGTGGGAACTTGTGATTTCATGTCGGTCACTAAAATATCATTTGCTGATAACAAGTCATAATCACTTGGTGAAAACAACAATCAAAAAGCTCTTTAGAGAAGAATGAGTTGGGTCCCGATACAAAAAGTTAGAAACAAACAATGAAGCAATTGATGCCAAAGAAAAAGAACCATTACTTAACTACATACACTAAATATAGAAGCAATAAAAAAAAAATTAAGGGCAAATCAAGGCTTGAAGAGAATTTCAATGGCTTCAAAGAAGAGAGGAGCGATCTCAGGACTTGGAGTCTTCACTGCACATTTGAGTCCCGGTTGACCGACCGTGGCTGTGAGTTCGATCAAGAATGGTACACCTTTCGGGACTTTAGCTGATAGATATAGCACGTCTTGGTTTCCGTTTTTACGCTTTGCTATGAAGAACATGTTTGATGCGGCAAGCAGGTCGAGCGTTGATTCAACACTCATGATGGTTATCCCGGGGAATTCCTTTTGAACCTCGTTTGAATCCGGCAATGATCTCCATGTCTATTCGAAAATAATGTTAATCTAGAGTCAGCAACTATAGAAACCCAAAAGAGCTGGTGTATACAGTCATATATATATTGTTAAGATTAGAATCAACAGCTTCCTCTATTTCTCACTAAATCGTACAACAGAAACGATGAACAATCTGGAAACCTAGATCAAGGATATTGTAAACTAGGGTGAATTCAGAGCACTCTTACTCTCCCATACATCTCAAGGGTCTAAACCAGTCACTAATTACTCCACAATTTTAACATTATAAGCTCTTTTTCCTAGTTTTACTCAGTAACTGACAAGATGATCTATTGTTAATGAATTTCATATCATATATAGTATCTTACCTCAAGGAAGGTTCCACGTTCCATCCTGCCATCTTCTGAGAAAAGAGCGTGAAGTACAATTTTATCCTCAAAGTACCACACAGGCTGCTGGTTGTTTTTGAGAGCGATTTGCAAAACTGAACTGGTGGGTCCAACAGACATGTTTTGGAACAATACCATTGGTAACATTGTCCTGGCAGATGCTCCGGGTTGCAGAGGCGGAACCTAAAATGGTACAAAACCCGGACTTCAGTTTCAAGGATCCTGGACCTTAATAAGATCGGGTGTTTAGAATATTAGTACAGTTTATTACCTGAAGAGGTCCAACAGCTGCAAGGCCGAACGAGTTTTTGTTGAACTGAATCATGAAGCCATCAAGAAGCAACTGTGAGTTGTTCTCAAGAAGCATATTGTAGAATACTTGACCATCTTGTCGAGTTAACTGAGCACTAATCTGTAGACCTTGACCTTTTGACGCTGACAGGACAATAGGCAATGGACGACTGCAATAAATTTCAGATCCAGTAAGTTTCATTTACAACGCAGATAGATATAATCGAATAAACCACGCAAGCCAAACTCACCCTGACGGAGTTGTGGGTTCATCTACTGGGACAATCGCAGCATTATCTGGCCCCATTATTTCACCTAGCAGATCGGGCACAGGAGCTGCTGCCGGAGCTGGCTGTGGGACATAAGCTTTGGTGGGTGGAGGTGAAGCACCATTAACTTGGTTACCAGATGTCCCCGAATATCCTATTTCACCCACTTCCACATAGTCCTCATCTTCAGTTTTCTGAACCGTGGTTCTCAAGCGGGTAACAAAAGCCTCTGGCGGCTTGTGATACACAGAGGACAAGGTGGAAATATTTGCAAGCAGCTCATCAAGAAGTGATGGTTCAAGTTGGTTTGAGTCATCAGTAATCACAGGCTTTTCAGCTAAAACAACATCCTTGGCCGCCTAGCAAAGAAAACGCACTGATGATCATTATTGCGCTTTATTCAATGTACTTGAACTAGCTAAGTAAACATACCTCAGGATCAGTAGATAGAAGACGCCAGTAGATGTATGCACGATCCCTGAGATCAGGATTATCAGTCTCCACAGTAGCATTATTCAAGACAACCTGAAAATTTGAAACATGGCAAAAGACTGGTCTGTCTTCATATACAGTGCTTAATTCGATTGGGAGAATGAAAGGTGGGCGCAAAAATAGTCATGGCAGAACCTGAATCATTTGTGCTGGGCCATCAGTTGGCTTCTTCAGAAATAGCTTCACTGTAGCTGTTAGAAGCTGCAGTTGGACTTGCGCTGGTTCCTCAGGGAAATTCTCCAGGAAGCTTTCAAGAAGTTCATCCGCATTGTCGATTCTTTCAGCATACTCACCAATGATCCAAATCATAGATGCCTTTCAAGATGCCAACAAATTCGTGGATATGAGTATAACTGATTTAAAATAACTTCAGATGGGGATCCTTCTAGTTATAGCTATTTACACCACGCCAACAAGAAAGAGTTTTTTACCTTAGCTTCTGGTTCATCCAAAGTGTCTAGACTTTCACAGAGTGTTGCAATTATGGACTCGTATCTGTACATCATATTGAATGACATAGCCAAGTAAAGAGAATTACAGCACTTCATGATCTCACAATAACTTAAAAACAATTCAACTTACGTGTTTGGATATCTTCTAAAGATATCCTTGATGACTATAATGGCCTCCTGAACAACATAGTTCACTTTGATTTTAATCAGCTCAAGTAAAACACTGATGCACCGTTCAGCTGCTCTTTCTAGTTTGATGGCACATCGGCCTATTGCACGAACCGCTTTTCGAACAAAATCAACATCTACTTCTGTGGCATACTCTTTGAACTCCAGAAGAACCTACATTAGCATGTTCCAGAAACCATCATGATATGAATCAAACAAAGCAATTTGGGCAAACAGGATATGGTAAATGTTTGGTGAGGATACCTGGTCTATGTTTCTGTCAGAAGCAAGTTTTATCATGATCTCTAACTTCTCCATCTTGACATAAATAGGATCGTTATACTTGCAGAAGAACACCTAAAAGAAAAACATGAAACATTTTCAATAGATATAACAATATATCAATTGGTTATCTAAGAGTTAATGGAAAGGATCAAACTACCTTGATTTCATGGGCAAGAATAGTGGGTCTTTTTTGGACAATAAGGTTTATGTTACGAAGAGCAACAAATTGAATCTCAGGTTCTGCAGAAAGCAATGTAACAAGGGGAGGAGCCATCTTCTTGCAAAGATTTCGAATCACATCTGTACTAGTAATTAGTTCCATCTGCTGAAGGATCACCTGGAAGGTTCATGGAGAAAATTAACAGAAGGGGAAAAGCATTAGAAACTGTGCAAAGGCAGTCCAGAGAAATTAAACAGTTTGAAAGTGTCACCTTAACAGCTGAAAGCACAACAGCGCAGTTGGCATGTTGCAACCTTGGAGTGACTCTCTCAACAATATTTTCGGCTTCACGAGGATCAGCTGCTTTATACCTCGACAAAGCATCTAATATAAAAACTTGGCCCCATCTGTGAAGAACATAGATAGTATATTACTAAGATTGAAAATTATAAATATGTATCCCATCAGCAAGCAACGGAAAATGTAGTTGTTTTGTGGAACCCTTCAGAATTTTTGTCTTTTCTATATAGAGTAACTCAGAGATTCAAAACTGCCATGATCTTAGGATAGACACACATTTAAAGCATATACTTATCCCATAACATAAGTCATTTTGCAGCTCAACACATTATCCTAATTGTGAATATTAAGGTCTAAGTGTACATTCTGTGAAAGCAAAGGCTTACAATCATCTAAATACAGGCAATCAATCAAACACAATCCGGGAGTAAGTGCGGCCACAGAGATGGGGAAACAACTTACTCAGTACATTCATTTAAAGCTGTAAGGAGCTTTGTGAGCGTAGCAGTATTGATTTCAAAGATGGGACTATTACTACTCTCTTGAATCTCTGCGAGGGCTGCTACAGCATTTGCAACCACCATCGGATTATTGTCTGATATCAAATCCTTCAAGGCTTCAAGGAAACCCCTATCCTCAACTAATTCAGCATTTATGTCAAAAAGTTTAGCAACACAAACAGCTGCGGTCTTTCGGACATATGGATCATCATCCTGAAGAAAGAAGCAAATGGCACAGAAAATAAAGATTAAGATGTTGAGGCAAGTTACAGTGACAAGGTAGCATAAAAACTCAACCTTTAGGCATTTCTGAAGAGGATCACACAGATATTCTGTGATTTTATCAACACGAATGCAGCCCATCGTCCGCACAGCCAAAGCACGGATCAAGGGATTTGGGTCTTGTGAATCCTGCCGAATACAAAGCAAGAAAGTTCAACAATGATAAGATCCTTTCTTGTCCCAAAATAGGGGGAAAAATCTCTATATCAGGTTCTTTTATTATATATGAGAATATTGCAAGAAAGCAGCTCGAGTGTTACCTTTACAAAAGTATTTACTGCAAGGATAGCAAGATCTGGCTGGCTTTTTGCATAATTTATCAAATACAAATAAACAAGCTTCTTAAGCTCCAGATTCTCCGTTTGCATGCAATTGACAACATCAGTGAAAAGTGATGAAACATCTTTTCCGACAGTCATTGCAGCAATAACTTTCTTAACAGCATCTTTCCTTTTATCCTGCAGAAAAAGAAAGGCTAGAAAACTTGAGTACAAATATAAAACGCATGCCACCATCTCGAATCAGTCACATTGACATCTTATCAAAAGCGTAAACTTTTGCTAGACATACAAAAAGAATTCATAATTGCGGGGATTGGACAGACCAGAACTGAGATCAAGACACGTACACAAGACTTGTACTTACACAAGATTTTGATTACCACTTCAACTGAAACCCATCTAAAAAAACCACATATCAACATATTGAAAGAAAAACTTTTTCAAGAGGCAAAACCAGGATCGTTGAAGATTCCTACCATATAACTAGCAAGTAGGTTAAAGTAGTTGATCATTTCAAGGGGCAATCAAATATCACTGATTAGTAAACTTGTACGAAGAAGATGAATATTATCATCAATGTGCACTGATGTTTCAACAAATGCATTAATCTGATACATTTGGAGTCTTTGCTCTAATAAGATCCACCAATCTAAACCCCCAAAACTATCAATTGCACAAATCCCCACATTAGCCATTATCTAAAACTGCTTAATTCTCTTTCATTTCTAACCATTACCGATCAATTCGAATGTAGAACCTGACAGATCTACCGGAAACCAATTGCACAAATCAAAACGAATAGAAAAAATAATCACTGAGAAGAGATCATAATTGTAACAATGGCGGATCACAGATCCAAACGTAAATCATATAAGAATTAGAAGAACCTTGTACTGTGAATTAAGCTCCTCCTTGAGTTCAGGGATCTCTCCCTTCTTCGTCGTCGAAAAGTATTTGGAATCGTGCCCGCTCATTTCTCCTTTCTTCAACCTCCACACTTGTTCTCCGAGACGATCAGTGACAGAGTTGCGCAAGAACACCAACGGAGTTTTTCTTTTTTTTTTCTTTCTCAATCCACAGACCGATTCTTCAACGGGCCTTTTGGTAATTTTGAGCCCACTTTGTTTGATTCTTGATAAAATTAATAACAACATGAGCCTAATACTTTTTAATATTTACGGAAATGACTGATAACTTTGTCTAGTCAACGCCGATTTTTTTCTTCAAGTTGACGGTTACGGAAGGGATGAAGTCAGAAGCACGTTGGTGTTAGATGTGATCTTCCATCGAAGACTTTTTCGAGTCTCTGCTCCTCATCGGTTCGTGAGTTTGCTCTCCTCGTCTCCGTCGCGGAATCAGATCCGTCAGCGAAAATGGCGCCGAAACAGGATTTGGAAAAGATGCAGCTCCGTCAGAATTTCCGCAACGTCTGGCATACTGATCTCACTCACAGCATCCAAACCGATACTCCTTGTAAATTTCTCACCCTCTCTCTTTGGAAAATTTGTGTTTGATTGATTTTAGGTGTTGATGATGATCAACCTTGTTGTTGTTGGTCGCAGATTGCTGCTTCGCCTTGTGGTGGTAAGTTCTGTGTACTCTCTCTGAGTCTGTCGAAATATCTGGAGTTGTAGATCTTGTTTATTTGAATTGACCATGATTTGACTTGGAAATCTCTATGGATTTATCTGAATTTCAAAATTCGAGTTCTGCTTCATCTTCGATTAGTGCTACAGATTATGGGACGGGACGATGGCATTGTATGATCTGCATTTTTTTGGTCCTTGCTTTGTTTCTCTATACACATGTGAAATGTCTTGTGTTCATCTACTATGCAGTGCCCCTTGTGCGTCATACTTGCTCCGCAAACGTGCACTTTACGATGATATGACAAGGTATTGCTCACAGTCAATCACCTTCTGATAGTTCCATTTCCGATTTGATCATCTTAGTTTGAAAGGGTCCTTCTTTGTTTCACAGGTACACATGTTGTGCGGGTTACATGCCTTGTAGTGGCAGGTGTGGAGAAAGCAAATGTCCTGAAGTTTGTCTTGCCAGTGAGGTAATTATCTCGTTTTTTTTAAAAAACTCTAACTAGGTTAGAACTTTCATTTTGACCTCTTGATAATTCTTCTTCATCCCAAATTTGAATACAAAACCAGTCCCTGGCTACTTATGGCGTATCGTGCAGTTTTTTAGCAAGTTTCTAGTGTCTACTAATAACCCAAACTGCAGGTCTTTTGCTGCTTTGCAAACTCTGTGGCCTCGACTCGTTTTCTTCTGCAAGATGAGTTCCAAATTCAGACAACACAGTGTGACAACTGCATCATTGTAAGTATCCCTATCACTCAGAACATGCCGGTTACTGGTGCACCCAAGCAACTAGAATAGATAAAAGCAAGGTTTCCTGAACACACAGAAACTAGTGTCATAATCCATGTTGTCTTGGCTGTGCAGGGTTTTATGGTTTGCCTCAGCCAAGTGGCTTGCATATTCTCCATAGTTGCATGTATTGTCGGCATTGATGAGCTTTCCGAAGCGTCCCAGTTGCTCACTTGTTTATCAGACATGGTGTACTGCACGTAAGATTCTCCCCCTCCTTTGATTTCATTCGTAAGAGAAGTTCCTCAAAATCCAAGTTTGACTTTTTGTCCTGATGATCATATTCTGCTTTGCCCCGCAGGGTTTGCGCTTGTATGCAGGTAAAAAGTGATGATATCGAACCCACTTCAATCTAAACCTACTCAAAAACTAAATTTATAGTCTCCATATAACTCCTATAATTCTCATGTAGACACAACACAAAGTGGAAATGGACAAGAGAGATGGTAAGTTTGGTCCACAGCCCATGGCAGTGCCTCCACCGCAGCAAATGTCACGGTTTGATCAAGCTACTCCACCAGCAATTGGATATCCTCCGCAAGGTTATCCACCTTCTGGTTACCCCCAACAGCCTCCACCTTCCGGTTACCCTCAACAGCCTCCACCTTCCGGCTATTCTCAATACCCTCCACCTTCTGGCTATCCTCAACACCCTCCTCCTCAAGCTTATTCCCAATACCCTCCCGGAGCTTACCCTCCTCCCGGAGCTTATCCTCCTCCCGCTTACCCAAAGTAACCACTCTTTGCCGCCTTCTCTTCCGCCTCAGAAGATTTTTATTTCTTCTCTTTTTCTTTTTCACCTTTACAACTTTGATATATGTTGTGTGGTTTCTGATTTACTTGTTCGCTGATTATTTTGAGGTCGTTTGTATGATATTTGACCTCAAATGGTGTTGTGTGAGTCTGTCCCTCTCGGACTGAGATCTTTCGTGAAACTTTCCCGTCTTTTTTTTTTTTTTTTCGAAAGTACAGTTAACATTCTGAGTTCAATTGGTTCTACATTTTTAAAGAATTTGATGATTGTATTTGAGTAAAGTTAGCGTTTTTATCACCCATCAGAAGAACTAGGGATTGGGATCTCAATGAATAAAACTTTTAAAATAATGTGCCAAGAAATTACTACGGGGTAAAAACAGCCTAAAAAGTAAGAAAACTCTAATTTTTCTTCCTTTAAAATCAAATTATTACAAAAAAAAAAAATCTAACGAAAAAAATTTACTTAAGTTCGGTGACTTCACCTGCCCTACATACACCAACATTGATCCATAACGTATTATTCCTCTTTGTTTGTAATACTCTGCAGCAATTTCTCCTCGGTGACTAAGCAGAACAAAAAAAAAAACATTAAGTGCATACCAACAATAATTCACATTTTGAAAAAAATTAGGTTGCTTATGTTGAACTTACCCTTTCCCACAGGTGGGGGTCCGGTTTTTTGTAGACGACGATAGTGTTAATCTCAGCTGGATTTGTCATCTTCCACTTGCAAGACGGATGAGTAACACGGTGTCTCAAGTATTCGCTAACCGTCGTGTTCAGCTGAGGATCAAATTTCGTGCTCGACATGTAAAACACAAATGGTTTTTGGCATGGGTTACGGCTAACCGGCCTTGTGTTGAACGCGTATGCAGTGTAATCCGCTCGTTTGTACCAATTCAAAAAGGTTCTAGAAGGCATTTCCATTTCCCGCGGAGAGAATATTCCACGGAAAATTTGGACCGCATACCCCCACGAGACCGAGATGGTCCAGCTCTTGTGCTTGTCGTAGCATATTGACTGTTGGAGAAGCCCGGCTGAGTCCAGCTTCATCGGTACAGTAAGCTTCTTGAGGGCGCGGACACGTGTCATGTTCGGGAATATCGGCTCCACCACGTCGAGGTGGTGCATTGAGACGAATGGTGTTACTGGGTGTGCTGCGAGGAGGCCAAAGAGGTTCCCATAAACATCGTACTGAAATCGGAAAACACAAAATAAACAAAGACCATGTTATCAGGAGCGTGAATGGCACGCACTATACATGCGCGTATGAATAATGAGAGGAACAAGTCATTTAAGTATGAGAACAGAAAGGCGGGTCCCACTCTTACACCTGTGAATTTAACATTCTAAATCCTAAATTCTAAAAATTTCCAAGTTTTGACGACATTAAGCTACTCACGCGCCGATATGTCGGTACCAAACGAAGAATTTTGCCAAAATAGCAAACAAACAAAATCAGAACAAAGAAACGAAATTAAAATCATTAATTAGAGATTTTGACCAAAGGAAGAGAGCATTAAAAACATTAAATACTTCCTATGAAGCTTCAAAACTTTTGAAAGTTAAGTATGAAATTGCCCCTAAAACTAGTAGTTAAAACTCTCCTGTAACAAAACTCTAAAGTCTAAACTTTATTGAGAAGGATCCCATTTCCAAATTAACTAATTTGATTGAATCATTTCAGTTTACACCAATGTTTCAAATACCCATATCACAAAAATCATTAAAAACGCCAATTTCGCCACTCAATCATCAAAATTTGCTTATAATGTTTCTACACAACATCATTAATTACCGTTTCATTAACTCAAGAATCTCCAATTCCGACCACTAAACCAGTTGCAACTACTAGGCAATTTTCCGACAAAAGATGTAATGAGTGTTTACCTGGTGGAAGCCGAGTTCTTTAGTTAATGGAACACCGAGTTCGGCCATACAAGCTTGCATGCGGTCATCGGATCCATACAATGCTGGATATCTCTGAATACATCGATCTTGCATCTTACTCAAAGCCTTAGCTAATGGATAACTTATAGCAAACCCACCTCCACCGTAAGCCATACCGTACGAGAAAAATATGTTCTGTAGATGAGATTCCGACAAGCTCCCAATGTAATACATCTGCTCATGGTCGTACTTCCTCAACACTCTAATCAGATTATCCGTTACGAACACCGTGTCATCATCACCCATCACAAACCACCTCACGTTCTTCGGACCCAAACGCAGCGTTTCCGACACGATCCTCGAGATCCGTAACGCCGATCTCTGTCCTTGTTTGTTCGTGTAAGGGAAAGTGGCGGTGTCGCCGGAGATTTTAACCGGTGGAAGAAGATGGTCGTCGTCTTCTTCGTCTTGACGCGTTTTCTTGACCTCTTTGTCTAACCAAACGTAGCCACGCATGTGTTTGGGTTTATACCAGATCTTGATGTACTCTTTCCTCTGTTTCCATAGCTTGGAAGAAGCAGCGATCCCGAACACCACGTGGTTTAGATCCGTCGGTTCATCAACCGTATCCTCCTCTTCCCATTCACGCCGCCGTGACGCTACGGAGGAGGAGGTGGCATTAGTGGAGGAGGAGGTGGTGTTGGTGGAGAGGGCGGAGATGGTGGTGAAAGGAGTGGAATCATCACAGGAGCGTGAGGTAGAGACAAGCTTAAGCATGTAAATAATGTAAGTGAAAACGATGAAACAGATTAGCCAAACCAAGAGTCTTGGACCGGGTCGGGTTACGGACAACATTCCGGGTATGGAAGTACTGGATGAGCTCCGATCCCATATGGGTTTCTCCGACGAATCTTTCTGATTACCTTTCATCCAAACCAAATTGTTCCTCCTTCCCCACTAAAAGATCCAAGGAATTAACAGAACAAACCCTAGCTTTTTGTCAAATGTTGTTTGAGGAAACAGTGTGTTTTGTCTGTAACACTCACCCAGAGAGGAGAACGAACCGAAAAAATTGGATCTTTCTTCCTCAATGTGAATGAGATTGAAGATACACTCAGAGAAATTGAGGGAAAATTTGAGAAAATAAGGGAAAGAGAGACAATGAAAAACTTTTTTTTTTTTTTTTTTTGGTTTTGCTTCTCTATGGACAGAGAGACAGATTAAAGGTGAGAGAGAACGCAATACTCTCCCACTAGAAACTCCGCAAAAAAGTAAAAATAATTAAAAGAACAGAAATAAAGAGTGTAAATAAATATTACTAAAATAATACCAAATGGGGTTGTTGTCATTATTTTGTTTTTTGTAATAAATTATATATCTGTCCAAAGTATATATTTAAGCAATCTTTAAAAATGTGGTTTTTGATGTAATTTTCAACTTTTGTGTTTTGGTGTTAGCGTAAAAAAGGTTTGTGTGTTTAGTGTTAAAAACAATTAGCGGTCGGATCCATGAATATGTGTGTGGGTCCAACTCTTCTTTATCATCTTCCCACGTGGGTCATATGGAACTATTTACGTGTCACTTTTACCTCTTCTATTTTACCCTTATTTGAATGCCTGAAATTAATGTATTTCGTATGCTCGTTTTTTCACTTCTAGCTATTATTCTAGTTTTCACTCAAATGTTCATAAATTCCAAATATTATTCTAATTTTTCATTTCAAATAGAGTCATTCTAAAATAAAGTTGGTTTCCTTCAATACATCACTTTACTTTCACTTTAACAAATAATATTTAATTTTCTTTTTTCATTTATATACATTTTACCAATAAAATATATAAATTAACCCAATTCATTAAAAACACAATATTCATTATTTTAAAAATTTATCGAATTATTGTCAAATCACTAGCTATTATTGTAGTAATTTTTGTCTGTGTTATTTTATAGCTCAATACTTTTATGTGTTTTAAATTTTATAGACAGATTACGTTATCATATTCCTATGAATTATATATTATTTTTATTTTATTTTTGTGACTATGTCATTTTCATTTCTAGTTTTTATATAGGTAAGATCATTACTTGATTTAGTTTGATATTATGTTCTTGAAGATATATATGAACTTACTAAATTATATGGTTTATATCAGTTTTTAAAATTAATTATAAATTTATAATTATAAAATATTGATATAATAAATTTAATCGTGTGAAGATCATGATAAAATGATAAAAGAAATAATATATTGTTCATAATAGAAAATCACGTGCACAAATAACATTGATCTAGCTAGCGACAAATAGTAAATCCACGGAAGGTAGATAACACCAGTGCACCCAATATCGAGTCTCGTTCTCAGATATATTCTAAAATAGAGAAGAAAATAAGATTAATTTAAATTATTGATAGGAAAAATAGAATAACTTTATTTTAGAGCTTAAAGAGTAGGGTTAAACATAATTTTACTCTAAAATAGAGTTTAGAGTAAGATTTGGAGTAGGCTTCGAGATGACCTTATACTTTCATTCTTATTGAACACAACCAAAGTCGAATTAAACAGCCGACATAATTTATACCTCGAAAACTAAGCCCAAACGAGGATAGGAAAGGACTAAAACCAACTCTCAAAAATGAAAATAACCAACAATCTAAACATTGAGGAAAAACCAACAAATTTAAACCGACAATTGGACGTACCTTACACAAACATGAAATCTTCGTAAACTTTCGAGACCTCTTCGAAATGCAGAAACTAGATCCTCCTATAAAATTCAATCTACTTCTTAATTACAAATTCATGATCTTATGAGCTGGCAAAAACAACCTACAAGAGGTAACATTTTCTTTCGGAAATAACAACAATGTTAAAAAGCTAGACTTGAACACACTTAGGCATAAACCAATAAACATACCAGATCTCGAACATGTATTTTTTGTAGAAACAAGAAGCGATACAAATCCACCCAAGTAAGACTAGACTCACAAGGGCTGAGAGAGGCGAAAGATCGAGCCAGAGTGGACTTAGCAAGACCTCCAACTAGAAACACGATTCTCCAAACCAGACAAAACTCAAACCCAAACCAAAACCCGAAGTCAGTTAAATGGATTGCCGAAAATAACAGCCAACAACTTCTTAGGGAACTAAGATGCAAGTGCAGGTTGAGAGATGAACTGCTTGGACCAAGCAAACCTAATCCTCCCAGAGAGACAGATGCATGCCAAACGAAACCAACGAGACGCTTCCGGCCAGAAAGACATGAAGAAGCAGATAATATATAGGTCTACTGTTTGAAACTCGAAACTGGTGAAAGAGCGAAAAACCGTCCCGAAAATATTGAAGATTCGGAGCACCAAAGTCTAGTCCCACCACCGCTTGAACCCTCGCGCATGATCTACTTTCCCTGTACATGACGAGAAAGAAAAAACAAAGAAGAACTATCGTAATGAAAAACAAAGCAAATTGGGACCGGCACGGGCACTGAGGAAGCCACCACATGCATGTTTTCGACGAAAAGCAATGGAGAAGAAACTCAAAGGGCAAAGAGCGGTTTTCCCTTCATCCTTCTTTTACTAGTAGTTTTATACATAGACTAATTTTATTTTTTTTCCAGTTCTTTAGAGTAAACCAACCCAAACCGAATTAAAAATTGAATAAAAGAGAATAATACGGTAAAATTATTCGATTACACCAAAACAAATTAAACAACAAAAATCAAGTTAAACTTTTAAGGAGTCCTCTGTACTCATCTATTATCATATTCTTTTCGTCAATCTTAAAAATAATTTACGTCAGAGCATGTTAGGCCAATCATTTCGATTAACAGGAAGATTCACATTAAAAATCTGCAAGCGACAAACAACGGTTCCCTTCAAACCACCACCACGATTTCCGCCACAACGCTGTCCTCGAAATATAATCGGATATGGACCACAACTCAAATCCATATCTGAGAGATTTCGCTACAATTCCGCCTCGCTGCATGATTCTACGACACCTCAATATTTTCGAGATCAAAATTGAAACCGCGAAATACACCTTCACAAATTTTTGTACCCGATCCAAACTTGGAGCTCAAGAACAAAAATAGAGAGGGATCGCTCTAACTCCATCAATGAGCACCAGAATCGAAGAGGCAAAAGAGAAAGAGAAGGATCGAACACTAACGCAACTTAAGGGTCGAGAGAGAAGAGAAAAAAAGTTTATCTCTCGTCTCTCCAGTGTTTTTACTTTATTCCCCTTGTAACAACTCGAATATGATTGTTAGATTTTCGTTAAAGTTCATTTTTGGCTACCAATGATAAGCATATTCAAATTTGGATTGTGATATAGTAATTCATACTCAAATATCACTCTCGTATACCGAAAAGAGAATATCATGGTCATGGCCCATAGCTTCCGCTATGTGTGTGTATAATAAGACTTAAACCTTAACATGTAGAATTATTTCTTTTCTTGGTTCTATGTGAATTGGGTTGATATGAAAACAAATCGAATAACAAACTTCTTCCATAACCAACTAAGAAGATAAACTAGTTGGATTTGGCCCCATTAAATATTGAATTACTTGCGCGTTTAGATTCTTGATTGATACGTACTGTTAATTTCTGTCGTCTTCTTAATAACTTACTCTTAGAAACAGAATTATGAATTAAATAATAAAAAGGTGTATAATGTACCTGCTCTACATTCTGTAAATACTAATTTATGAGATAATTGGTCCCAGCATTAGGGCTATTGCATAGGGATATCATTTTCTATGTCCACTTTACATGATTTGGTTTGTAAAATTATTGTTTGCTTTTTTATTTGGAAAGCACCAATAAATTGATGTGATGGATCTAAATTTGACCAAGGAGTTTAAGAAACACTTGTAGGGTAATGTTTGGTGAAAGTACAGNTTTAAAAAAAAAAAAAAAAAAAAAAAAAAAAAAAAAAAATTGTAAAACCATGACACAATTTTACAGATCTTTGATACATACTTCTTTTTTGCTATTTGGTCTATGGTATTTGATCCATACATATTTCTAATTAGAGATAGTCATTAATCTCTAATGCCAAAAGGACCACCACACATAAAAAACACCATTTCTACACATTTTAGTTGACTATTAACTTGTGTTTTTCCTTGATCAAATGATGCTACATAACACTTATTGATAATGCTCATCATTTTGGCCTAGGCATAGAGCAGGTATACAACGACTTTGGACTTGATCTGTCTGCGCGTTGAAAGTATACTTGGGTTTTCAAATAATATTTCTCTCATTCTTTTAAAGGAAACATTTGGACCACCATTGACTCTTCAGTTCAGTTTAAAGTATTTTCATTTACTTTAACATTGTAAATTACTTCATTTTCTATATAACATGTAGAATTGAATAACTATTCTTTTTTGTAAAGGATACCATTCAAATGTGTCAAGGTCATGCCCTCTTATGTTCAATACTAAGTATTTATGTGAATTGGTTCCGCGAGCAACACGTTACCCGTTGAACCTACGGTTATGTAATTAAATCTCTGAGACAGTGCGATAACGTTGTTCCTGACCTCAAGGTTTCTTTGATGAATGTGAAGTACAGAGAGTTTTGTCACAAAACCAAGTGGGTCTCAGAAACTGGTTTTGTGTCATGCAAAAATTATCTGGTTTTGCACTTTGCAGCTACGGCATATGCAATTGCAAGAGTCCGCTAAATTTCAGTTACATACTTACATTCAGCATTCTTTCCCACAAGACTGATTACAAATGAAGTAATTTGAAAAAGGGTCAAAGTAACTAGTAAAGTATGGAACCAGTTCAGTTTCTACTAGACACTCATGATTACAGTACTACAAAAATTCACTTGTGACTGTATATATCACATACAAAACATGATGCTAAGAAGCAAAGCAAGATTTAAGAGATTTTAGTTAAGAGCATTTTCGCAGATACCTTATGATATAGATAAATTCCAAGCTGCCCAACTAACGGTCTTCATCGCGGGTAGACCATGTTTGAAGAAGGGAATACACGAGCAATGGACCGACAAATGGTGTAAATGGAGGCGGTCTACTGAAGGCAACCAATGGCTCTACAGTTTCCTCAATCTTCTCGATTGTTTCTCTTCCGCTATTGTTCTCAATCCCTGGTTTCTTCGGTACGATTGTTCTCACCATTCTACCTGTTTCTCATACAACAAAAATCACTCAGTCTCCTTTTTCTCCCTCATTAAAAGAACTGTGGTGGGTTAAAATTAGATACACAGTGTTACCATTTGATCCTGAAACCGGGAACATCAGTTTGAGCTTATCTATAAAACGCCGCATGAAGCAAGGACCTATGGAACCAAAGAGTGAGTAAATTCAGGCATTTCTTGCATTAGCCAATAACCACAAAATCAATACGATTTTTAACAACATATAAATAAAAAAAAGGTTACGAGAAATCAAAAGGAACACAACACTAATCGCGTAACTAACCAGAAATTTCACATACCTAGGAAAATATGTGAAAGACAGAGCACGATACAGAGATAAACGTATAATTACCGATTTCAACAACGTGTTTGAATATTTACTTTACGCAAGAGCTTCTTTACTTGAAAGAGAGGACTTTTTTTTTGTTGTTGTTTGTTTGGTTTGAGAAAACGAGGACTGATCAAAGTTTGGGTTTTTTTGTTTTGAGAATTTCAATGGAAGAGGAAGGTTTGAGAAGGTGCGGGACTTGGGATGAAATTACAAAAAAGCCTCATATTGTTTCGTTATTTCTTAATTACCCCTAAATAAAGTCATAATTTTACGCGGGGATAGCTAAAGTGATGTATCCCTCTATTCAAATACGGCTTAAGAATTGGGTCTTATTTTTGTTCATTGTGGCCCAACATTATCATTGTTGGATTGGACTGGGCTTTAACTGGAAACTGATTAGTTCAGGTAAAATCTCCACCAGATTTGAATCATAAGAAAAATTTGAATATTTTTTTATGATAAGAAATTTAATCATTTTCTATTTTCATATCGTTAGAGCCGGTCTAATTGGATGTTGTGAGCAAATTAGAGAATGTAATAAATTCTACTTTACTTTTTTATATCTTAAAATTAGCTTGACAACTTAAGATCCCAATCAAAAGTTTCACTTGCTCGTGATCTTAGCTATTACAAACACGTATATATATTCTATAACAATTGATAAAAAAACAACGATATGCTTATAAAATCAATATGTGTGAAAAAGCGTAAAGATAGAATATATTTTACTGTAGAGTTGATATATTGTTTTCAATCACAATTATTAAATGCACAACTAAAAGAGTTCCCTCTTTATCTCTCGTGCACTCCACCACTATCGATCAAAATGCCTGGTCGGTTGCTTCGAAATTTCCCGTGACTTGTGTATTTTTTTTCTTTTCCCAATTATTATCATATATACCATTACCAACCCCACTTTCGTTCTATAAAATGATTAAGTTTTCACAAAATAATCAAAATTATGTATCAGCAGACATATGAATATGTTACATTAAAATATTTTGTTATGCCATAGATCTTAATATAACAAACCACTAATCGAAATTACAAAAAAGGAAAATGAAAGCTTTCTTAAAAATGTTAAAAAGGTCGATCGAATGGCTTAGCATATAACCAACTGGTAGTGGACTTGTGGTTTCACATTTGGGGAGGAATCGTTCTCTGGGTCTAGACCAGAGATTAGACTATTCGACGGTTACATTCATTCTGAGAGCATTAATCAAGTCTTTAAAATTTGGATTACATCTTAGTTCATAAAAAAAACAAAAAATATAGCATGTCCATATATATGACAATATGAAAGAAGAGTGACGTAAACGATAAAACATGTCGATATTTTCTTTGGTTTCACTTTTATCAAAATATTTCCCTTTGGAGTAGTATACTTCTTGTAGATGACGACAGAAGATAATGTAACGAAAAGTAAAATAAATAAACAAGGAAATATAGATAAATAAGAAGTGGAAAAAGATATTATTCATATATATGGGTTCATGCTACTGGCGAGGCTAAGGTCACAGGTAATGGGTACAGAGTAATCGTGGCGTGCAAGCCGACATTAAAAAAAAGCTCGCATCATTACTCACTATCACTTACGGTACCTTTTCATACAATACTTATAAGTCCCACTTTGATAATTCATCACTATCTTCTACATAGTTAAGGCTTTTTTTAATTGACATCGGTTTCTTTTGCAAGCCTATCGATCTCCGATTAAGCATCCAAGTCGAAACTAATCCAAGTGGCCATATATATGCACATGCAATGATATTGTTGAAAATTTTATAAAAGGTGTTATATTGGGTACTCATTCACAATAGACTAAGGTATAGAAGAATATACTTGTTGATATACACGATATATAACGACATATTTGTCATTTATAAATTGCATTTGAACTTCGATCTAATAGCACCAGGTCATGTAGTAAACTAATTAATCACACATGACACTATTAGTTTTGTTTTTTTTTTTTCTTTCCTTTTTTCTTTTGATAACCAAGGGGTGATCGGGTTTTTAAATACCTGACTAATCTCTCAAGGTGAATGAAACAGTTGAGTAGTCCACTCACCCAATTTTTTAATTGACTTAAAGTGACACCATTTTGACTGTTCAAATGAGATTTGTTAGATAATTATGTGCTTGAGAGATGTTGAGCACTGGTTTAGACACACAAGTGACTCCTCCTCAAGTGTTATCTAAGTTTGATTTTTATAGAAGTTCATCAATTACTGTCTTTTCAGTAATATTTTTTTTTGTTTAGTTCATTCGTTATCCCTTGCGTCTGTTATGTTAGAGTCAGTTAGAGTAGGTTAAATTAAGTCAATTAGGTTTAGTTTGGTGTTCTTTTTGACTTTTGAGTTATGACGACAGGTTTTAGATATATAGGTAGATGGTAGGGGTGGGCACGGATCGGATACACCCGAAAAAACTAGTATTTGTATTTGATTTGTTTTTCTCGGATATTAAATTTTATTATTCGATTTGCTTCGAAAAAATATAGGTATTTGTATTTACGGATATTTGTAAAAAAATTTAAATATTTGCGGATATTACGGATATTTACGGATATTTAATTTTTCTGCTTAAACACAATATTTTTCTAAGAAAAACATATAAATATTAAAGAGAATTACTGTATTAACTCATATTGAACAAACAAATATAAAATGAATGATATAATCTAAGGTTTTATTTCAAAAATTAAAAAAGATAAATTAAAAAAATATAAGATGCTTAATTATGTTTTGTATTAATAATATAAATAAATTTAAAAATTTCTTTGTATTTACAAAGTTACAAAAATATTACTCAGAAAATGAGTGAAACGACGATAAATATGTGAATTATAAACTTATTCATCTACAAGATGAATTTTTTTATTCATAATGAACTCAATCATAAACTCGAAAATTATTATGTAACTATAATATTGTACAAAAATATGTATTATATAGAAAATCATTATGATTTTTTATATATACGGATCGAATCGGATATTTTTTTATTTTTTAGAAAATATTTGTATTTGATTTGTTTTTTACGGATATTGAAATTTATTATTTGTTTGGCTAAAAACAATTACGGATATTTGAATTTTCGAATCGAATCGAATCGGATAACGGATCGGAACGGATTTAACGGATTTTTTGCCCACCCCTAGTAGATGGATTAGCTGGAGGGGTTAGTTAGAGAATATGATCATGGATCAGTGAATATAACTACCAATAACACTTATTTCATTTGATATTTACAAACTACAAGCAAATATTCACAGAAACCCATGTGCATGTGCCATGTTGTAAAATCGAAGATATTTTTAGTCGTTATTACAGAGTTTGGCCAACGACATTAGACGATTAGTGTGGCTCTAGCTAGACTATAGTACTACCTCTCTAATTTATAAATTATATATATTTCAAAGGAGAGAAAGAATGTGGTTCTGATATGATAAGGTCATGTGCAAAAAGAATCTCAGCTCACATATATCTGCCAAATGACATGCATGCTATCGTTTTGAGTTTAATGGGGTTGCGGTCTGTGTCTGTCATGAGCAATCTTTATTCTATATATATATATATATATATATATATATATATATATA
>OVAF01000292.1:0-49533 GCA_900406245.1 Odontarrhena argentea | reverse complement strand
AAAGTTTGAAAAAAAAAAAAAAAAAAAAAAAAAAAAAAAAAAAGAAACACCATTCATTTATTTCGGGGAAAGAGTAGGAACCGACTTTTAAAGACAAAAGGCGATTTGTACACTCTCTCTTTTCTGCATTTATTACTTATTTTTTTATTATTTATTTATTTTTTATTTTTTTGTCATCTTTTTATTATTTATTTATCTCTGTTCAATTTGTTTAAAATTGCATTTTCGTACCGCAAAATCTTTAGGGAACTTTATTACATGATTTTGAGTCTAGTTTTTTAAAAATATTAATATTGCCATCATGTTAACCTCTGAATTCGAATCCAACAAAACACATATTATTGAATTGTTAAACAAAATTCAAACCCGTCGTACTTTAACTTTCCTTAAAATTCTCAAAGTTAAAGCAAAATATATATCAATCACACTTTTGTTGTCCTTAAAAAATCTCACAGCTGAAAAAAATTTTGTAGCTTTTTATTTGGTGTAATCTTTAAAATATTACTTTTTTATGCTTTATGTGTTGTATACCTTTTTATTTTATCTTTCCAGTAATTTAAATTTTAAAAGATTTTAAATTAAATAGAGGACAATATAAATGAAATAATTACGATAAACAAATTATAGTTTTTGCCAAAATATAATAATATTATGGTTAAATTAAAATTTTACGTGCACTATTTTTTAAAGAATAATATTTATTTTATAAAATAATAATAGAACCTATATTATATATAGTGAAATTGTATATATTTTTCGTATACACTAATACTATAATATTATTTATTTTGATGCGGGAAAAAAAAATGTAGAAATTCTACAGACGAAATTTTACAGCATCTAATCTACAGCTACAGCAAATACATCTATAGACGAAATTTTACAGCATAATTTTTACAGTAGCTTATCTATAGCTACAACAAACACGTCTACAGACGAAATTCTACAGCAACAAAACTACAGCTACAGTCGAAACAATCGGGCAATTGAAAAAAAATCAAGGAGATGACAAGTTATGAGCCACTCAAATTCAAAAATATAAAATCAATCATTTTTATGGAAAATTTACTAGCTTGTGAAGTGAATATTTTGATTAAGTAATACTTTTTAAATGTCCAGATTCTTAAAAATATAATTATAGAACTCTCACTAACTTTTTTCATTTGTTTTACAACAAATTGGATTGTATTTACGATTTTACTATTAAATAGGTATACAACCTTAATGCAAGAAAATTTTCGAACTTAATTATGTGAAAATTACTGTTTTCCCCTAAGTTTTTTTCAGATTTTTTCACAAACTTAATTATGTGACAAAATTATTATAATATGTGTGTCTCATGAAGCGAAAAGGTCATTTTATAATCAAAATTTTGCTTACAACAACTGATTAATCTTGTCATTTTTTTTTTTGTTATGACATGATAGACATTTAGATTTATGACCAATATATATTAGAGATAGAGGCTTTTCATATATTTATTTTTTTGTCGCAAATTTTATTCGTTAGTATGACATAGATATTTATTTTTTTATAAGCCTTTCATAGCTTGTTGTTTAAAAAACATACAGTAAATTTATTATAAATTCGTAACACTAAAACTCTAAATTTTTTATTAATTATTACAAAATAAATAATAGTCTACAGATAAAAAAAATTTCCGGATACATAGTTTTTCAAAAACGATTATGCAAGTTATGTTATATTAACCAGTTTGATTGATGTCACCAAATATGTTACTAATTTACTGCTTTCGTATTCTCTCCGTTTTATAATAAGTGTCGTTCTGGACGATTTTTCTCGATTCATAAAAAGTGTTGTTGTACATTTTCAATGCAATTTTTTACAATAACTTTCTATTTTAGTCATAAGTTTAATAAAAATATGAATAGTCTACTAATTATTAGGAAATTTTATAAAAATTTGAATATGTTTTATTAATCTACGTGAAAATAGTTAGGATAAAACTTATTTTAACTACAGCCACAACCAAAGATTCTCAAAAAACAAAAAAAAAAACAATAAAAAACGGGACTCTCAAATTTCTTATTGCAAATCAGCAGTTTTTTTTTGAAATGAACGTAAAATAATAATTGGTCCGAACTTGGACGAAAGAAAAAGACAAGGTATGGACAAAACCAAACTTTTGGGTCTAGTCGTCCAGATTCCTAATGTGCGGTTGTGTGCTTCTTGTCTTCTTTTTCTGACCAAATTATCTCTAGTTCTAAGCCAAAATAGACCTTACATGTTTTGGTTTCAAGATTTTAAAGGTATGGACACTAGTTCATTGTTTGTTTTGTAAGTTGGGAATCTTTTCTTCTTTGCTAAATGACCAATATCATTCTGATAATTTAGATCAAAATCCAAGAATGTGAGTTTGGGTTTTTACACATGAATATGTGTCAATTATATACTATAAATAATATTTGCAGACGATAAAAAGAAATTCATGTAGATGATATCAATGTTG
Organism: Odontarrhena argentea; assembly: GCA_900406245.1. Taxonomy (NCBI): domain Eukaryota; kingdom Viridiplantae; phylum Streptophyta; class Magnoliopsida; order Brassicales; family Brassicaceae; genus Odontarrhena; species Odontarrhena argentea. Next base: position 47,063 of record OVAF01000292.1, on the reverse strand, counting down.
AGTATGGGAAAGAGTTTGCAATATTTTTAATGAATTTGTATTTTTTTCATTATCTATTATAATACAACTCATTATTAGTTGAATACACATATATATAAAATATAAGAAATTCTTTGGAGTAAACTTGTAAGCTCTACAAAACATAAATATATTTATTTGTTAGATATGATAAACAATTATAAATATTCAAAAGAAAATTTCAAATATTAAAAAAAAATGCGGGAAAAAATAATATCAAATATTAATGATACTTGATTTCCGACCCTTACTCGTGAGTAAGAAAAAATTAAAACTCTTTATCCGATTTATAGATCACAAATACCTGTTTTTAAAAAACAAATATGAATCGGATAATAAATAGAAGACGGATAACCGATATCAGTAACTTGTCTATCACAGACAGTGGTTTGTTACATCTTTTATATTCTTCTCTGGATCATATGAAGAGATGCATTCTTCATATCTCAACTCCAAATTATCTTAGCTCCAATTCTTTTCACTTGTAATGTTTTACCTTCGGCTGTGGTAATCTCCACCACATATATTTTGAATTTTAAAGAACATGTGTTTCACTAGTCGAGAGAAGTCAAAAGAGTACACCTTTCTTATCTCCAATTTTATTGGTTGTTATACCATTATTATTCCCGATTGGTGGCGAGATTGGCTCCATGCACACCTACTTATCTGAAGACAAAAACAAATCTAAAAGCGGATCGTTGGCAATATCATGTCTATCACAAACTAAAAAAAAATATGAAAAATTACTGCCACACTCTTTTCATATATATACTATTATCATTTATACTAAAGATTTAAAACTCAAAAGTCACAAAAAATAACAAATGTTTCTATCTTGACTTTAGTGTGTGAAAAAAAAAAAAAAACCCTACATAAAATTGTGAAGGAGAGACCGAAACTGATGTAAATAGAAAGATGGTAGTGACTTTGCATTATCGTCTGTTTGTAAGAAAACGGTTTCTCATTTATAAAACCCTAAACTTATCAAATATTAAGGGTGTCTAATTAGAATTAGACGTTGTGTTGCAATTTTATTGCCTAGAACAAGAATAAAGATTTATGATTTTTTTTTATTTTTTGGGGGTCACGGATTAAAGATTTATGATTACGTTTAGTAAGTAGTGTATCAAAATCATACTGATGTCGACACATGACAATAGTAAATGCCTTTACACGTGACAAAAGTAGTTAATTTATACTTTAGTTTCAGTCCAAATAACGATACCCTTTTTAATAGGAAAAGTAAGGATTTGTTTTCACATGTATATATCATTTAAGATGGAAAAAATGATTTTCTTTTTTCTTCTTTTGCTATATGCCAATGATTGTTTATTTTAATTCCAAAATGATTATTGGGGGCATTTGTCAAAATGAGTGTCTCAACTAGTCAAAAATGGCATAAATGACTTTGGCCTAGTGGCAATTGATAAGTCCACAGAAGGCAGGAATCATCGATATTAATGTGTGGTTGAAAAAAAAAAAGAAAAAAAAAAACTAGCCAAAAATTAAAATCAATATAAAGAATATAGTCATGAAGAGATTGAAATTAAGTAAGTATAATAATTTTACATTAACATTCTTTTATTTGTTGTACACACTCATATATTTATTATCTCATTCATTTTATTTGTTGTTTTAATATTTTATTATTATCTCATTCAATCTCGCATCTACCAAAATTTGAATTTTTAAAAATAGAAATAAAAAGTTTTAAATATGATTAATAAGTGTTCTCACAACATTTGTGTTCTGTATATACTTAAACGAAATATAATAGAACGACGAATTCTTAATTATGATTGATTGTTTACTCATTTGAGAAATCTGTGTCCAATAGAGAAGAGTGGAGTGCATGTGGAAAAAAAAAATCAATGTTTCTAATAGTTCTATGAGCGAGCTAAAAAAACTAAAATTCTAAGGGAGAGAAAAATCATATAGATTAATGAGTTTTCTTATAAACTTTGCATTATACATAGACTGAAATGAAGAAGAATAGGAAAATGATATCCTTTGATCAAAAAAAGAGAAAAAAAAATCTATTTGTGACTATTTATTTATTTTGAAAAATTAATTGTGTCCGATATAAAAAATTTATTGATACAATGAACACAAATTTTGAATGAATTATTTTCAAGTGGTCTAAACCAATCAAAATGAGAAGGAGGTGAAAAAAGATAAGGAGATAAGAGAGAAAATGAAAGAGAAAGTGTTTGTGTCATAAAGACACTTTGGGTAAATATTATAGGCATTTTTGGAGAGTAAATTATCGGTATTTTTTTTGTGTGTTAAATTAGCCAAATTCCCATAATCATTTTAATTCTAAAATCGATCTTTTTCGGGGGGTTGAGTTCAAAAATTGGTTTACCCCCATCCCCATATAAACGATGCTATGTAGATGGACAATGAATACATATCACAGCCATTGTTGAAAAAGGTCATAAATGTTTGGATGTACAAAAAATGCGAGCCTAATAAAATCGGTGGTTGGATGTCAATTAAGAACCATAAACCTAATCCATCTCTCTTCTCCCTTCCTTTATATATACGCACACACAACTTTATCAAAACCCTCATCTCATCCCTAGCCAACAAGTATTCAAACATGGTACTTAACCAGAAGATATCCGGTCTCGCATCCGCCACGAACGCCAAAATCATCGGCTCTGGTGAGAGGTCGATGGTCTTGGCACATGGGTTTGGAAGTGACCAGTCTGTTTGGGACAAGATAATACCGGTTTTGTCACAATCTTTTAAAGTTTTGGTCTTTGATTGGCTTTTCTCTGGAGCCATCAAAGACCAAACTATTTACGACCCTTCAAAATATAACTCTTTCGAAGCCTTCTCTGATGATCTTATTGCTCTTATGGAAGAGTTGAAGTTTGGTCCAGTTGTGTTCGTAGGCCATTCTATGTCGGGAATGATCGGTTGTGCTGCTTCTATTAAAAGGCCTGACTTGTTTTCAAACCTTGTCCTTATTGCTGCTTCTCCCAGGTATGCTATGCCCTCATAATATATACACAAATCTACACCTTTAAGTGTTCACTGCATGTAATCTACGTTCCAACGAGAAGTCTAAGCACATGCAATCGAATTTCAAAAAGTTAATACCATCAATAGTCCTCATGAACATGTATTTCATGAATATATCAAGAAAATTATGCATAACAATAAAGATTGTTATGTTAGCTGATTATTGGATTTTATGTGGATGATATATATCTATATGTAGTGAAGAAATATAAAATGAAAGATATATACATCTATGCAGTGTTAATTGTTGCCAAGTATTGAACATGTGGTCATGATCAGCTGCTAATTTATTTGGATGGATATGATATGATCACATCTTGTCCTATTTCCCCTGCCGCCTAGCTACATGTATGATGTTATAAAATTATCTATATCTATATATGTGTATATTATATTTTCTTATATAAAAAAGTGAAAACGATGCTATAAAAAAATAGTAGATATGCATATCAATATATCATGTGGACCAGTTCACCTTTCCCACACTCTATTCTCTGATGTATATTTTATGGTTTTAGCGTAGAAAATTGTGGTATATGAATCAATCAATTACTTAGCTTGAAGTTGAACTATCAATTTTTGACTCATTAGTTTAGATGATTATATAGGTGAGAACGTCGGCCATAAATAAATTAATTCCACAGTCGATAATGTTTGACTATATATGCAATTTAGTTATATACTTCATTCATTTCGCTTCATACAATATTTCAAAAGATTTTAAATAAAATATGGAATGAGTTTTTCATAGTATATAACTATATATACTACAAAAATATATCGAAACTATAAATTTTGACATTTCGTAGGGAATTAGTATATAACGTTTAATGGATTAAAATGTAAAACAATCAGGTTTATAAACACTGATGATTACAAAGGAGGGTTCGAGTCAAAAGACATTGAGACAATAATCTGCGACATTGGCTCCAACTACGAGTCATGGGCTGTTGCTTTCTCCTCCTTAGGGGTCGATTCAAAAGACTCTGATTCGATCCAAAGGTTCGAGAAGTGTCTTAAGAAGATGAAGCCCGAGACAGCTCTTGCCTTAGCTAAGATAGTGTTTTATAGTGACGAGAGAGAGCTCTTGGGTCAAGTATCAGTGCCTTGCAACATCATACAGTCAGGAAACGACGTCGTTGTGCCCGTCTCGGTTGCATACTTCATGCAGGAGAAGATCAAAGGGAAATCGACGGTTGATATCATCGAAGACGCGATAGGGCACTTCCCACAGATGACTTCACATGTGGAGTTGCTTGGCATCATGAGGCGCCTCCTCGAGTTTTGAGGCTTGATTTTTAAGTACTTTGTGACCATATGTTAGTATTCTTCTTGTTCTTGTGTACAATATTATTACTAAATAGTTCTATAATGGAGTGTGTCCAATATGAGTATGTTTGTGTAATAGTTCGAGTTTAGTGTGAGTGTAATGCCATTTCTATTAATCTTTGTTAAATAATATCAGCCATGAATTATAAATCTCTTTTTTTTTTTGTGTATGTGTGTGTGTTAAAGATGAATTCTACATCTCCACTTACATGATAGAAAAAAAAAACAAATTTGAATCCTAAACTGTTTGTAAACATTATTTGTCATCTTAGGAAACTAATAATAAATAAAAAAAATTTGGTTAATTCATTAATAATAAATCTATAAAAACGCTTCTCAACTCACTGATCGTCTCTAGATGACATGTAAAGAAGAATAGAATGTAAATATATCTTTTTGTTGGGAAGTAGAAACACAACTTATACACAGAATGAATGTTTTTGTTAATGGAGCAAAGCTAAGAACTTAAATATAAGTGAGGTCACTCGAGGTATGTTCTGTTTTCCTGTGAAATTTTGGCTGAGTATTCGAGTTCGCTACAAATAAAACTCGTTTGTTTAAAGTACAAATAATAAATCTCTGGGCCTCTAGCATTTGCATTCAATCAATACTCAATATGAAGCGGAACCAATTTGACAAAAACTGACCCAGACAAAGTTTTACGAGTTATCATTGCAACTAAATTGGGTAATTGACTCTTTCTCCCCTTTAAGCCTTATGCGTGTAAGAATGGTAGAACTTTGACCTGATACAATAAGTCAATAATATACATACTGTTTATTTTTGGTTAAATGATATAATAATTAAATATATATAAAGATAAGAACCTTGATCGAATATGATTAACAAAATAGTTATTTATTATCCGGTTGGGTGATAAATGGGTTATTTTGGTGTAAGTTGATGTTAGATAACTTAGTGAAAACGTCAATGTAATAGGTGGCCTTGGATTTGTGCGGGTGCACTCTCATTTCACAACTTCGCAATGTAATATTTTCAAATAAAATGTTCCCTTGATCATTTCGGTTTGTACATATGTTAAGAAAATTGACTCTTCTCCCGCTTTTTTTTAACGTTCTCCATTTTGTTGTCTTTGTGGGGAAAAAATGTCATCGGCGTCGTCTCCTACCTTACCTCCGACTCCCTCTACAACGTCTCCTCCTCTTCCTCCGCCTCCCTCTCCCGTACCGGTTGCTCCTCCCCCCACCATCCCTTCTTCTCCTCCTCCTCCACCTCCAACACTTTCTCCTCCACCTCCGTCCATTGACTCTACATCTCCACCTCCTCCCTTGACGCTTTCTCCTCCACCGCCGTCCATTGATAACACATCTCCACCTCCTCCCTTGACGCTTTCTCCTCCGCCACCGTCCATTGATAACACATCTCCACCTCCTCCCTTGACGCTATCTCCTCCACCGCCATCTCCCTCCAAACCTACACCGCCTCCGTCCCGAGTTCTGAGCCCTCCACCTCCAGCGAGTCCCTCCTCTGGCAGGGGATCTCCTCCAACTCCACATGTCCCCTCTGCTTTGTCTCCACCACCTCTGTCTTCCCCTGCCTCTTCCCATAAATTACCGACCGGAGTGGTGGCCGGGATCGTCATTGGAGGAGTCGCAGTGCTTGTGGTACTCACTTTAATTTGGTTCCTTCGCACCAAGAAACGACCAAGAGACAACGAAGCACCTTCTCCTACTCCCAGAGGTATAACAAAATGTGGTAACTCGGAGATTTTTGTTCCTCGTTTCTTTGATTTAATCTACATTTTCTGATATATGAATATGCATTTTGTATAGAAATCACATTATATCAATCCATAGATAAGCCATTTTCCAAATTTTGATGTTCTTGTTTTTCTCAGCTGGAGGCCCTTACCGTGGAAACCAACAACGAAATGCATCACGACCATCAGATCACATGGTGACATCAATTCCACCATCTCCACCACTACGTCTGCCCCCTGTCATGAGCAGCAGCGGCAGCAACTCTGACTCAAACTACTCGGATTATCCAATTCCTCCTCAACCATCCCCAGGGCTAGGAAACTATCAGATCGTTTTCACATACGACGAGCTGTCTAGAGCCACCAATGGATTTTCTGAGTCCAATTTGTTAGGACAAGGTGGATTCGGATATGTCTTCAGAGGTATATTGCGTAATGGCAAAGACATTGCTGTGAAGCAGTTGAGAGCAGGAAGTGGTCAGGGAGAGAGAGAGTTTCAGGCTGAGGTTGAGATCATTAGCAGAGTTCACCATAAGCATTTGGTTTCTCTTGTTGGTTATTGCATAGCCGGTGCTCAAAGATTGCTTGTCTATGAGTTTGTTCCCAACAACACTCTCGAGTTTCACCTCCATGGTTAGACAAATAAACTAAAATCCTCTATATGGTTTATTGTTGTTTCCAACTAGTGATCATTTTTTTTAATTTGTTATAGGGAAGGGACGGCCTCCGATGGCATGGAGCTCAAGAATGAAGATTGCTGTTGGTTCTGCAAAAGGATTGTCGTATCTCCATGAAAACTGTAAGTCTAAGCTCTGAAAATTAATATGTATGATGAGGCCATGTTTGTTTATGAAGCATGAGTGTGTACATAATACATTTGCAGGCAATCCTAAAATTATCCACCGTGATATAAAAGCGGCAAACATATTGATTGATTTCAAGTTTGAAGCAAAGGTATGATTCTTTTAAAAATGTAACTTGGAACGATATTTTCATGAAGAATTTTTTGTGTGTTTGTGTCTCTCTTTTATCTTTTAGGTTGCTGATTTTGGTCTAGCCAAGATTGCTTCAGATACAAACACTCATGTATCTACACGCGTGATGGGAACCTTTGGGTAAAGAATTAATCCTTTTAAGGCTAAATGTTAACATTTATGTAGTTTGTAATGTACATGATCCTTATCATTGTACAAATTGTGAAACTTTTGGTTTTGGAAATTTAGGTATTTGGCTCCTGAATACGCTGCAAGTGGAAAGCTTACAGAGAAGTCAGATGTTTTCTCATTTGGGGTTCTTCTTTTAGAGCTAATAACCGGACGTCGCCCTTTTGATTCAAAAAATGTAGATGCAGACAGCTTGGTTGATTGGGTAATTAATATAACTACTCTAACCTTGGCATGATTTTTCTACAATTTGACTGTTGAATGAAGCAAAAATTATGTATGAATTAATTGGAACAGGCACGACCTTTGCTAAACCAAGTAACTGAGACAGGAAACTTTGAGGTTGTGGTTGATACAAAGCTGAATAATGAGTATGATAGAGAAGAGATGGCTCGCATGGTTGCTTGTGCTGCTGCTTGTGTCCGCCATACAGCTAACCGTAGACCTCGCATGGACCAGGTAAATTAATCATGCTTCCTTAGAGACGAATATGTTTCCAAATGTGATATACTGAGCCATAACCAAAAAGATTGTCAGTTGACTTAGTTGGGTTCACTTTTTGGCATGATATTCAAAAATTACCAAACAAGTAAATAAGTATATTTTGGGTAAAATTATTTATATTTCATGGTAGATACAGTCACGGTACTAACAAAACCGCTAGGCTACAAATTCTGGTTGAACCTATTTAAAAGTAACATTATTATAAAACCAAACTTAGTGCCCGATTGGTTGGACTGTAGCTGTAGATTTTTTGCTGTAGAATTTCGTCTGTAGACGTGTTTGCTGTAGCTGTAGATTAGCTACTGTAAAGATTATGCTGTAAAATTTCCTCTGTAAATGTACTTACTGTAGCTGTAGATTAGCTGCTGTAAAATTTCTTCTGTAGAATTTATATATTTATTTTTATTATTTGTTTCCCGCAGTAAAATAAATAATATTATAGTATAATGTATACGAAAAATATATACAAATTCACTATATATGATATAGGTTATATTATTATTTTATAAAATAAATATTAATATTATTTAAAAAAAAATTCACGTATAATTTTAGTTTTAACCATAATATTATATTTTGGCAAAAACTATAATTTGTTTATAGTAATTATTTCATTTATATTGTCCTATATTTAATTTCAAATATTCTAAAATTTAAATTAGAAAGATAAAATAAAAAGGTATACAACACATAAAGCATAAAATAGGAGCTTAATTGTTCTATTTTTTCTTAAAAAAAAAGAAATCTGGTTTATTTGGCTCTTGCATTAGTACCATTTCTGGTTTGATTTCGGTTTATTGTGGAAATGAAATTACTGTTCTGTTAATTTCAGTTTTGTTCTGTGTAAATGCCTAAAAACTTTTTTGGCCGGACAATGAAGCAACACATGTTTTCATAGCTGCAGTTTTTTAACTTAGCCAAATACTAGTCATTTGAAACGTTAATAATGGATGACAAAACAAAATGTTAATGAAGTTCATTGAATGACTAATTGATGTATAAAAATGAGCAGGTTGTGCGTGTGCTAGAAGGAAACATCTCGCCGTCAGATTTGAACCAAGGGATCAGACCAGGTCACAGCAATGTTTACGGCTCATATGGAGGAAGCACGGATAATGACACAAGCCAGGACAATGTAGACATGAACAAGTTTATGAAAGTGACTCGAGATTATAGCGTGAGCAGCGAGTACAGTACGAGCGACTTGTACAGTAATCCAACCGGTGAATATGATTTGTACCCTCATGGATCAAACACTAACGGTCAACGCTAATGTCTAGATAAACTTTTTCTTTCAAACTAAAATGTATCATATGTTTAATGCTGACTGATTAAACATTCTTTTAATTCTTGTCAAACATTTGGTTTGGTTAATTTGACCATTGAGGAGTGTAATTTTTGGATATAGTCTAGACTACTAGATTTGGTAATATCTAAAGGATGCTTGAACATTTCTCCTTTTACACACAAATCTCCTCGGCTAAAGCTTCTCAATCATCTGGCTATAAGATGGCTCTAACAAGTTATCAAGATCCAAAGATAAAGCTCAAGTTACTGTCAATGCCTCAGCTTTTGAGCTAGACCAAAGACGAGGAAAATTTTTGGCACCAAACCTTCTAATACCTCACTTTTCATCTTTTAGAAGAATGGTTGAAATATTCCAAATCAGGCCAAATGAGCTGAAATAATTCTCTAATACTGGGAGTGTATTTTTTATTTATTTTTACACCGAAAAATAGTGACAATTGTGGTGTTTAACCTGAGGATGTGGAGTGTTACCGGAGAAGAGTCTCCTCTCTGCGTCTTTCGCTTCGGGAGGATAGTAAGAAGAATTGAAGGTCCAGGTCACCGGGTGGCAACCACAATCTTCTCACAGATACTACTCGACGGTGATGCTCCAGACATCCCCGAAGTGAATCACTTAAGAGACGCGCGTATTCCCTTCTTCAATGAAAATTTAGTTTCTTCTAATGTTTAAAAATACAAGACTTATTTTAAAAGTGAATTCTAATTTTTATAGATACAAGACTTATTTTGGAGAATTTATATTGGGTCCGTTTATGTTTTTGTAAGACTTATTGTGAAAAATTATCTACTCTTATTTGTTTTCAAAGTCTTAGTCTTTCAATGCATTCTAAGTGTTTGTGTTTATTGCATTCACGCCAAAATGTGGAAACAATATTATTGAAACATAATCTCTCAAACAAAATCCTCCAAATAAAATGTTCAGATAAAAATCTTCCTCTATATTGCATCTTCTAACACCGAAATAAGTAATATCATCTAGAGAATATGTCTTAAACATTAAATCATAAACTTCAGCTTCTTTTGATATTCATTTTAACTCATCCCTTGTCTATGTGTAATACCCTTCGTATTTAAAATATATTATTGTATTGATCATTGTATCATGCAAAACAATTATACCAGTTCTTTTAGATAAACATAAACTCATTATAATAGTTTTACATGTTATATCAGTTATACTCATTCACATAGTCTTACCATTCTTCAAATACGAAATTGGATAGAAATATGGTAAGAAAATCATAGTGATCTACCCAATCTACGATTAAACTAATTCATATTCACTACACTCGATTTAGTTCTTACCAATCCTTTCTCTAAATCGATCATCCCAAAAACACAATTCGCATACAGATCCATTCAATTGAAATTGAATCCTCGACTAAGCAAATCACCCAACTATACCTTGTTTTGTATCGACATCAATGGTCGATGAGGCGCGGTGAGTAGCAGATCAAATCGGAAGACAAACTCGATTCGGAAAAAACAAAGAAAATAATTTTTTCAGAATTTTTTTAAGTTTCAGAAATGGCAAAATAAAAATATCACATTTTTGGGACAATAAGGAGTATTGAGATTAAAATGAAGTAATTAACTCAGATTATTTCACCTCCAACTTAAAGTCTTTCAGTTGTCCCATCTTTTAATATCCGAAACTAAATACTGAATTATTGTTTGCATGAAATTCTTAAGGAAAAAGTTTTAAAAAAAATAAGTATAGCCTAGTGGTTATTTCCAAGGGATTTAATCAGATATCCGACTCGAACTAAACCAAATCAAACTCAAAAAGAATGATATGATTTTAATATGGATATCATAAATAAATTGTTTGGATATATTTTTCAGATATCCATCTTTTGTTTGGATAATATCCGAGTAATCCGTTAACTTGATTAACTTGAATATATATATATATATATATATATATATATATAAATATAATTATTTGTCTATTTTTTGGCTTTATAATGGAAATTAATAAACCGTAATCCATTTTTTATTTTTCTACGTTTTTCTTGTAAAATTTATCTCTTCAACATAAACTGATGAATGATTATTTGCCTGTTTATTTAATTTTATAAAATTCTTTTGAGGTGAGTGTAAGTTTGATTTATTTAGTTTATACTTTTTTTTAATTGGCAAAACTAAAAACTCTTAACCACTCAGCGGTGGTCCAGTGGTAGTTGAGGGNAAAAAAAAAAAAACTAAAAACTCTTTCATTTTCTTCCGTTTCATGATGAGAATTTACATACTACGGTTTCTACTTTCTTTATTGTTAGTGATAGAAATAATTTTTTTTTTTTTTTTTTGGTCGAACAATGATAGAAATATTTTAATATCTTATTGCAATTTTGCATTTTTTTGGTCTAGTGTTTGAATTATTAACCACAGTTGGGCCAATGACATACTTAAACACAGTCAAGTCAACTATCACTAGTGTTTGGTTCCTCCGACGGATGTGGAATTGGGAATCTGAGCGATGATCAAAACTTGTGTTGGCTTCTTCTTCTCCAGACAGCCATCAACGACTTATCCCAACCTCTGTTTGAAGCTCTCCGTTTTGGATCGCCGGAAGTTCTCTGTGATGGCCAGTGGAACCGAGTTCGTGAACGGAAATGTTTACCCAAATGGCGTCGCTCTCATCACTCTTAATCGACCCAAAGCTCTCAATGCCATGATTCTAGAAATGGATTTGAAGTACAAAAGCTTGCTTGACGAATGGGAATCTGACCCAAGAGTCAAATGTGTTATCGTCCAAGGCTGTACACCTCGGGCCTTTTGTGCAGGTACTGTGGATTCTGGTTTCTAAGATTGAGATTAAGATTGTGGCAAGTATGTTGCATCTGGTCTTTTCTAACCCATTTAGTCCTCTGTGTTTTTTGGATTCATGTTTTGTTTCAAAGGAGTCTTCTTTATGTATCAAACTGGACACAAAGTTTTATAACCGTCCATGGTCTTTGTTTATCTGCAGGTGGTGATGTGAAGCAGATTACTACCAAAAATCAATTGTCAGATATGATTGAGGTCTGCTTGTGCGTATTATGATTCATAAGATTAGGCTTACTGAAACCCAAAAAAAGACTAGATATGCAACAGTATCCACTCCAGTGCTTAAGCAAAACCAATACGTGCTAAGACCGTTATACTGTCTATTATTTTGATCAAATTAATCTCTGTGGTAACACACTTTAGTCTCGGTTTTTTTCGCATGTTTATTCAGTGCTTGCTTTACTTTTACTTGGATTAAACCGACTTTGAAGTACGCATGTTCAGTTTCTTAACTATATAAATGTAACAGGCATTTTGCAAAGTGTTTTTCCCAGGATTACCCTCCACAATGTATGTTTCTTGTTTATGATATCTGAAATTCCTTCCTAACTTCGCTTCCTTTTAGGTGTTTACAGCTGAGTATACCCTCATATGCAAGATTGCTGGATACAAAAAGCCATATATCTCTTTAATGGATGGCATAACAATGGGATTTGGTATTGGTCTTTCTGGACATGGCCGCTACCGAGTGATAACAGAGGTGCGTGTACATAGTATATCCATGTTCTGTACTTTTGTGCAGATAACATTTAACATGAATTTCTTACCTTTGCCATTTTTTTGTTATCAATTTTCAGAGGACGGTCCTCGCAATGCCAGAAAATGGAATCGGCTTGTTTCCAGATGCTGGGTTTTCATATATAGCAGCTCATAGCCCTGGTGGAGGATCTGTTGGTGTGTTCATATCCTAGAGATCTTATAAGATCGTTACTTTCTTTTTAGATATTCAGGAGAAATTGGCCAAGGCCAATTCTTTCGTCTCAAAAATCACAAAGCTTGTGAATTCTGCAGGTGCTTACCTTGGTATGACTGGAAGAAGGATTTCCACACCTTCAGATGCACTGTATGTAGGTCTTGGGACACATTATGTACCATCTGGAAAGCTAGATTCACTAAAAGAAGCCTTATTGTCAGCTGACCTGTAAGTCCTCGCAAACTTCCTTCTGTTTATCCATCTGTTACAAATGTAAAGTATCTACTTATTTTTGTACACTTATTACATTAACGAATCTCTTTTTTCGATAGATTTTTCCATCCATTTCATGTTCATATTTCAAAATATAGAAGCATTGGGTATTTCTCGTTTTTGTTTCTCAGAAAACATGCATGTTGGTAATACAGTTCCAAGGATCCTGATCAAGACATCCAGGCAACTTTGTCAAAACACAGCAGTAATCCTGATTCTGAGGCCCACCTAAAAAGACTTTTGCCTGAGATTGAATCAGTTTTTAGTGGAAGCAAGTCTGTTAAGGAAATATTCAAAAAGCTGAAGACGTACCAGCAGAGCACTAATGCTTCAGGTATGTTATGCATTACTCTTTTAAGGTTTCAATGGAAGAAAGTTTTGGCTTCTTATTCTCTTAATGCGTTTCTTATAAATTACTAAACCCTTTGTGTAGTATAATCTTTTCAACGAAAGACTGCTAAGATGAAAATACTTCTTTTTCTTGTTACTAGTGGCCAGTTCTCAAGTAACTTTGTGAAGAAAAAACATATTTTCACTTTTTGGGGATGTTTGTGAGACGGAAATGATGGAAATGATGTTTGTGTACAGTTACAGAATGGGCTAATGAAGCACTCCAAGGCCTTGCAAAAGGGGCACCGTTTTCTCTGTACCTAACCCATAAGTACTTCTCCAAAGTTGCTTGTGCAAAGGGTAAAACTGGCAATGAGATGGCAACAGTGAGTCTAAACTCTTTGCTTGCGGATAACTTACCAGTTTTTTTGGAGTAATGCTAATTATTAGTGTTTTTCATTTTGAAGCTTAATGGTGTGATGAAAACTGAGTACCGAATTGCTCTAAGATCTGCCTTGCGCAGTGATTTCGCTGAAGGTGTTAGAGCAGTCCTGATCGACAAGGACCAGGTTTTTGTTCATTACCACTCAAGATTGTCGTTATATTGTCTATCATTTCAGTTCATTCTATCACATGATTTTGTATGCTTTCTAATTCCTCCGAGTTGGGTCAAAAACATGAAGCTGAGATGATATCTGCATTGCCAAGTGCTTTTTCTAGGGAATTCCTCAAATAGGTAGCAGAGTTTATAATTCTAGACAATGTGTCCCTATGTCAATTACATTTCTATATATGTCAAGTCAGGTTAGAGAATAGAGCACAGCTAACTTTAATGCTATCTCATTCTAATCATGTGGTTCACTCTGTTTTCTTTCAAACTTTAATGCAATCTCATTCTAAGTGGTTTGTTCTTGCAGAATCCGAAATGGAAACCAGAAAGTTTAGACGAGGTTGATGACACCGAAGTGGAGGCTCTCTTTAAGCCAGTAAGTCCTGAATTGGAAGAGCTAAACGTATGAAAGCGACTCGACCAATATAACATTGTGACTTGCAATATTTGACTTTCAAAAAATTGAACGCTCCAATATTTGACAAGCACAAGTCCCATTTAGGCATATCAAACTTTCCAAGTGGTAGTTGTAGATTGGTTCATTCAGAATAGAAGCAAACTAAGGAAATCAGAAAACTGATTCAGACCAAAATATCGTATATCATTCAAACTATAAAATTGTAAAGTAATCATTACGTACATACAGAATAAGAAACATTTCGATTTCTTTTCTAGAGAAAAACAAACGGAACAAAAAAATGTTGAAGGTAGGCAAGAAGTAGTCTGCTAGAGTAGTTCTGAAAGAGAACCAGAATCGCAAAAATGCTTGGGAAACAGAAAGCAATTTTACATGGAAGTGGCATATATATCCCCATTAATCTGAACAACGCATAAGATTCCTTTCTCTTTAGTCTTTACATGTCAATAAGATACGACAGGAAAGAACCATGTCTAGATGTTGAAACTCTTTTGAAACAATTTTTCTCAATATTACGCCACGAAAAAGAGGAAAACCATCAGAAATGCAATGAGTACGAAGAAAATCTTAATCATCAGCCATCGGTTGGACGATATACTACTGAGATACCTGGCCAGTTGGCTTTGAGCACCCTCCACATTCGCCAATGTATCTTCCATGTTCTGATCGATCCTGTACAAACCAAATTTTACAATGTATTATATTACTTGCTCTTACACAATTTTCCAATAAATCTTAAGCCATTATACACATTTGTGAGGACGACAAACCTGATAGCAATTTCCCCTTGCTGAGAAACCATGGTTGCAAGTTGTGTGAATATACTGCCTAGCTCATGGATAGTAGATTCAACATTGTGTAGAGCTTCTGCGCGACTCTGCATATACGTGTCTTGCAACGGGACCATCTGTTGCTGCTGCTGTTGTTGATTCTGCTGCAACAATGGTGAAGACTCACCCTCTCCCTGTTTCCTATAAATGCAGAAAACATGAAAGGTCTTGAGTTCTTGGCATGCCAAATCTTAAATCAGCAAAGACTGACATGGAACAAACGAGATTTTAGTATATCCATAGCAACACTCTGGACTCCCTTTAAACTAAATTCCAAGCCAGATTTCAAGAGAAACGAGGTAAGCTAATTTTGCCACTGTGGTCATTAGATAAATAATACGTTACCTTGCGACTAACTGAGATGATGATGAAGAAGACCCATTTGCCCATGGAAGAGGAGCAGATTCACTTGCAGCAGCCTTGGAAGCCAAAGGGCGTTGGCGAACGAATGGGTTTGTTGATTCTTTTGAAGCGTTTGAAGAGAAAAGTTGCCTTCGATTTTCATGGATCTTCATGTTCTGCAACACCAGACCAGTAAATCTTATCTCAGTTTAGCATCATAATATGGGAAATAAGAAAGAGTTATTTCTGAATGCACATGCTTTATCGAAAGAAAAGCAAAGGAATGTAAGAAAGAACCTCAGTTCTCATGGTAAGAACATCCTTAAACTCTTTGGTAGTGTCCATCAAGCGATTCTTTAGATTGTCGACAACTGTTGCCGAGTGGGTAGTTGTATCTCTAGAGATGTTCCCTTCGTCATTCTGGGAGTTTCGGACAACTTGAAGGTCGAGCAGAGCAGTATTTAGAGCAGAGATCTCTTGTTTGATGACTGCTGTCAGCTCTTGTATCTCCTGAGTCGGATCATCAAAAACCGATGTTCTCTTTGCGACTGAATTGCAAAAATGACAAGTTATTAAACAATGCTCCAAATATATGAAAAACAACAGCCTCTTCTATTCCTACTATACCATAGAAACATTCTGAAGTACTATAAGGTTCCAAAACTTAGCACTTGAGGAAATTCACGCAACACTTGCATTTTTGGTGGATATGAAATCAGTGAAACTTTATCCTCTGGTCAGCAATGGCAAGCCACGAGTTTACAGAACAATTACTCTGCGTAAGCATGGCGGTGAGCTCAATCTAGATTCTGCTATCATAATCTATGCAAATTCCACCAGTAGATACATCTTAGGCTACGAATTAGATCAGCTTTTTGTTTCTAAAAGATCGTTCTAGATTCTAAGCAAAGCCATTTCCAAATTCACGGAGCAACTAGATAAATAATCCAGATTCACGAGATCAGTGATGAATGAGCCACACTTACGTTTAGCGAGCTTGGATAGCTTCTGCGACGTCTGGTGGATAGCGAGACCGATCTTAGAAGCTCTCTTGTTGAACTCCGATTGGATAACCACGGCAGATCTCGGATCCTCTCTTCTCGCCCCATCACTCCTACCACTACCATACGGCAAATTATTCGCCGCCGCCGGAGCAATCGATCTCCTCAGCGTTTCCACGATACTAAAGAATTCCTCGGTCCGATCTCGATACGACGATTGCCCATGCTTTACCGGCATTTTTCCTTCCGAGAAACTTCGGATCTGATCTCTCTCAGAGGCAAAAACCTAGAGATTCAACACACAAATCGATGGGAATTTTGCTGATTTGAGAGGAAATTATCTTTGGGGATTCAGTTCGGACGAGGAAATGAGCTAAAAACCGATCAACGCGTCGGTATCAATATTCTCATTTTCTCCATTTTGTTTCTGAATATCAAAATTTGGCCCTGTATTTTTGTTTTTATAAATGGCACCTAATTTATGTGGGATTACAACCAAATGCAATGCTTGACTGGTCCGGTTAGTCGAAGAAGTAGACCATTAACAGAAATAACCAATTCGGTTATATTCTCCATTTGTTTTTGTACCATCTAAACTTTTTTTATAAAATTTGCACCAGTATAATCTTTAAAATTTTGGTGACAGACGGTCTATTCATATTTAAAACGGTGATCAAATTTTTGTGACGGGTGATCTTTAAATGTACCAACACGTTAGAGTTTACTTATGAAATTGTCCGCTAGAGCTTAAAATTTTTGTAAATCATTTGTTAGTTTGAGCACGTCTGTTAGAAATTATAAGTCACTGTCTTTGGTAGTAGAGTAGGATCGTGAGATTTTGCAGCTTTTTAATATTATTCTCGTTTATTTTTTACGCGTAAAATAGTCCACTAAATAACTTATGTAAATGTGGAGGATAGAGAAGCTGTTGAAGAAATACGCGAGTTGTAGTGATGTTGTTGTGATAAAAATGGCTATGAATATGCAAACTAACTGTGAAAAATATTGGTATGAATACTATATTATTTATATCCTATATAAAAATTGCAAATGTTTAAGAAAGCGTATCATAGAACAAATCCATATACATCTGAGAAAAATGTTGAAATTGTGAAGATAAATATGATTTTACTTTATCAAGAAAATAATAAGAAGTGTGTGAGAAGTTCTTTTCCGAAGTTTTCAAACTCCCGAACTCCGCAAGAGCTTCTTACGAAATCATCTATTGAAGATTATTTGAATCATGTAAGTATGATACTTAAATTATTATTTTTATCATGTTTATTGTTTTACATACTCACCAGAAAAATGAATGTAGTGTGTTAATATGTAAGACAAGGGTTAATTTGGTGGAAAGTAATTAACATCCATATTGAAGTCTGATTTTTAAATCGGTTATCATCCATAATGAAATCGGATTTTTATATATTGATTAACATCCATATGAAAGTTTAATTTTTATCATGTTTACTTTTTTACATACTAAACTTGGTGGTTTAATGTAGTGTGTTTTTCTGTAAGACATAATCTCCTAAATCTTGAAAGTAGTCTTAATAACGGTTTCCATAACCCAAAATCAGACTTACATGTTTATTTGGATTATCCCAAATTAGACCTTGTTAGCTTTCATGGACATGGAAATTTTAGTACTTGGAGAGATAACAATTAGAGATATGGTGATTTAGTACCTCTTGCATGTGATCTTCTAAGTATACCAATCACTACTATGGCATCAAAGCCATCTTTTGGCTACGAACGTTGCGTGGTAAACCCTCATAGAAGCTGGTTTCTTCCAAAGTATGTGTATGCACTAATTCACACACAAAATTGGTTAAAGGGCTTTGCGGAGTTTGAAGGTAAAGTTTCAAAATTTGTTCATACCTCATAATTAATTGATACTTATCATTTTACTAATTCGTATCTTGAAATCGTAGGAGACATTTAAAACTAATTTGATGATAAAGATGAGGATGCTACTAAGAGAGCCAATAGCTCAAGAGTGGCATATTCAAACATATGATAAAATGGTAATGATTCCTGCTTAGCTTCTTTTGTCTCTCTGATCATTCTATTTTCTTATACTTATGTATGGTAGTTTTAACGTATGAGTGTATAAGAAAGAAAATTGTGCTGGTTTTACGGATAAGTTAATAATCACCTTTTTAGGCTTATTCATACGATTGTAGTGGAAAGGTTATTGTGATGTATGTCTTTGAACCTCAGTCACTAATTATCTTTAGCAACTCAATAGTAGACAAGGTTACGTTTTGATGTCCTTGTAAGCTCTTCATATCTTCCGTATGCCTATTTTAATTATGGTCATCCTTTGACTTGAATTTAAGATGAAATTATTTTGGTTTTGCTGTTGTGATTGCAGATTTCAAGAATTTGAAGAACTTATGTGGAGCATGAAGTTAGATGAAGGTCTTTTAGACTTTGTTCTACATGTTGTTTGACTTTTGATTTCTTTTTCTTGTAATTATACGCTTTTGATTCTTGTTAGAAGACATCTTATTATTTTATAATTATAGGTCTAAAAACCATGTCATGTTGTGTTTACATATTTCAATAACATGTTTTTAAAAACTTATGAACACCATGTAATTATTTTGGAAAAACTTAAAGCCCATAATGGGCTACATAGTTATGCTCGTGTGGGCAAAAGATAATTAAACCCTTTGCGGGCTGAAGTTTGTCTGGGCCAGGTTTAGCGAGGTTGAAAAAACCCTTAAGAGCAACCCTGGTTTTAACTATGAAAATGGAAGATATTACACATTACGTACATTTCTTCTAACTTCGTATTACAAGAGTTTGTTATAGAGGTATAAACAATATATTTCGTAATTATTATTTCGAGAGTGTGTTTACTTCATCAGTTAGAATAAAATAAAATAAATCGGAAATATTTATATGAGTCCAAAATTAATAGCTTAATGGTTTGTTATAATACCGTCATTATATTATCACTTAAATTTGAATCTAGTTTAATGCATAATGAATGTTTTTTATAAAAGAAAAATAAATGTAATAATAAACTGAATGTTATTTTTTTCGTTTCAAAGATCATAATAGGGTGGGCACGGAGCAAGTACGTGCTAATTGTTAGGTACTTTTCACCCAACTGGGTACTTACAACTAATCAATTTACTACTTGTACTTGACCCATTTCAAACAAACACCCGCAATTTAAAGAACTCGAAAAAAAAAAAAAGACCCGAAAATAATTTGCTCCGATTTGTTACTTGCAATCATCCATTACTTATTTCTTACAACAATCCATTACTTAAACAAAATAAAATTCATAGGATCACTCACGCAAGTCTCAATTTTTGTCTTCTTCTCGTAAATGCCAAAGCAAAAACATTTGGACCAAAATATATCTTTCGGCCTTTTGGGTTATATAAAGTTTTAGTGTTTAAATTTAAAACCCATGTAAAGATAACGACACATCACAAGTAATAGAAACAAGTAGCTTTTCTACATATTTTTTCTCTATCCTCTAATTTCTCTCTGCCTTCTCTCTTCAAGAAATCTTCTTCTCCGTTTAAAGTTTGGTGACCAGCATGCGGCGGCTCCCATAACGCCACCGCTGATCCTCTCTTCTTCTTCTTTTATCTTTTCTAGTTCATCTTCTGTGTTATTATTTTTTATGTTAAGATTCGGTTTGCATTACTGAAGAAGTGTAGGAAATACCGGTCAACTCTTAGATCTATTATGATTTTGGGTTTTGAGATTTGCACCGTCAGATCTAGTCTAAGGTGCGGTTTCTATCGCGAACACTAATGATTTCAAGATTCACTTCTAGATCTGCATGTTGTTGGTTTATGTCTCCTGGCGTTTCCGTGTTTTTTGTCTTGCCTTTTCTGTTTAGTTTCTTTGTACTTTTTACTTGTCCGTTGGATTTGTAGATAGTTTTTGGTTTTGTTTTGTTGTTGTTCTTACGAGTTTTAAATTAGCCTTTTGTCATATCACCCGGTTCAATTTCAATTCTTCTTCTTAAATCAGTTCTTCAATTTGAGTCTCGAATTGTTTGCCTCTTGGCTACAAAAGCCGCAAGAGTTCAATTTTGTGTGTTATGCGGTGATTTCTTCAGGTTAAGAGGGTGGCTAAATCTTTATGAATTCCCGATCACCAACATTCAAAGACTGTTTCTACAATTTCTCAGGTGGTGGGTAGATCTAGGGGTTTGTGATGCAATGTGTAGTTTCCCTTGTTTGGGCTTTGAACTCCCTTTTTTGAGCTTTTAACTCTCTCTTTATGCATGATTGTTTGGGCTATAACTTCAATTTAAAGCTAACTTTTGCTTTAAAAACAAAATTCAAACCAATCACACTTTAACTTTTATTAAAATTCTCAAAGCTAAAGCAAAATCTCTCTCCCAATCACATTTTAGTTGTCCTTAAAAAAGTCTGTAGCTTTTTTTTTTTTTTTGTAATCTTTATAATTTTAAAACACAATTTTTTATGCTTTATGGACTGTATATTTTCTTTGTTTATCTCCCCAACAATTAAAAATTTTAAATTGATTTTTAATTGAATGTGTGACAATATAAAAAAAAATAATTACAAAATATAGTTTTTACCAAAGTATAATATTATAGGTAAATTATTATCATACATGACCTATTTTAAAAAATAATATTATTTATTTTATAAAATAATAAAATTACCTATATATTATATAATGAAATTTTATATTCTTTGTATAAATTATATTATAAATATAATTTATTTTTTTATGAATATTTTTTGATAAAAATAAATATAAAAAATTCTACATACGAAATTTTACAACAGCTAATGTAAGTGCCTGATTGTTTGGGCTGTAACTTCATCTTACAGCTAACTTTTGCTTTAAAAACAAAACTCAAAACAATCACACTTTAACTTTCCTTAAAATTCTCAAAGTTAAAGAAAAATATATACCAATCACACTTTAGTAGTCTTTAAAAATCTCATAGCTAAAAAAAAATCTGTAGCTTTTTCTTTGCTGTAATCTTCGAAATATTAAAGCTCCTATTTTATGCTTTATGTGTTGTATACCTTTTTATTTTATCTTTCTAATTAAATTTTTAGAATATTTGAAATTAAACATAGGGCAATATAAATGAAATAATTACTGTAAACAAATTAGAGTTTTTGCCAAAATATAATATTATGGTTAAAACTAAAATTAAACGTGAACTGTTTTTAAAAAATAATATTTATTTTATAAAATAATAATATAAACTATATTATATATAGTGAAATTGTATATATTTTTCGTATACATTATACTATAATATTATTTATTTTGCTGCGGGGAAAAAATAATAAAAATAAATATAGAAATTCTACAGATGAAATTTTACAGCAGCTAATCTACAGCTACAGCAAGTAAATTTACAGACGAAATTTTACAGCATCATTTTTACAGTACATAATCTACAGCTACAGCAAACATGTCTACAGACAAAATTCTATAGCAAAAAATCTACAGCTACAGTCCAACCAATCGGGCACTAAAGTTACACAGTTAATAATCTACAGCAAAATTTACACAGTTACTAATCTACAGCTACATCAAACACATCTACAGACAAAATTTTAAAGCTGCTAAGCTACAGCCTACAGCTACAGGCCAACCAATCGGGCACATATGTGATGTGTATCTTGTTAAAGTTTTATAGTTTTATTACAAATAAGATTTGAAGTCAAAAAACAAGTAATACTAATAAGTGATAAGTAACATGTATTTTCGTAACAGATAACAAATATTTTCGTAACAGATCGTATGTAATAAACAATAGATGGAATAACGGATAATCAAAATTATTTTTAGACTTAATATTTAGCTTGTACTTGTAAGTAAAAAAATGTATATTCTAGTAGACTCTGTATTTTATTAGACTATGTATCTTACTTTACTGTTCATATATTATTGTCTATGTAAAAATAACATACAGAGTATGTGTATAAAATGTATAAAATGTATTCACAAAATAATCCACAAGACAAGAATATCAAGACAAGGATACGTGAACAAGACCTTAAAGATTCGGCAATTTTCAGCACAAGACGATTTATATGGTAAAACATGAAAACTACCGATCAAGAGTTACCATGGTAAAACAAAAATTATTCAAGGTAAAAGCACAAGAAGGCATGAGTGCTTTTATAATAATTCAAGGGGAAGACCATCAAGTCTTTCAATGTCTCACAACAAGTCTATCAATGTCTCCCACATCACAAGTGGACAACTCTACACCCACAATAATGCTAGTGGAAAACTCTACACCAACAATAACGCAAGTGAAGAACTCCACACACTACCTTCACTCTTCTATAAATACCCACCTTCTATAAAAAAAATTTGTTTATTTGTTAACCGATTTATTATGATGAGTATTTATTTTTTCAACACATATCCAAGACAGATAGTGGATAACAGGTAATAATGCCAGTCTCTAAATCATATGGTATACCAAATAAAATCTACTTTGATTAACCCTTTATATATTGTTCGATATCTAAAAAAAGATATTGCTGTAATTACAAAATATTGACGTACATATATCCACAATATTTAGGAGATACTTTAAAGAAATATATCCAGCAGAAAAAGGCTTATAAAATCGTTCACCATTAACCATAGCATTTCTGACAAGAATAGCACACGAATTAGTCTATATCGAATATTCTATGTGACATAGGGAGTATCCAAAGCATATCTATTAATTTGAACGTCATTAAAGTACCCCTCTACTGACAACCTACTAACTTCACTTCTTTCTATCAATATACCCACCAATGGCTAGGCCCGGACCCACCTCAGACAGAAACGAAAACCAAAAACCCTTTACGAGAAAAGTTGAATCGTTACCGCCAAAGGCAAAATAATAATGTGCAGATGAATCAATCGTCTTCTTCTCTCTGTTAGGGTTTCCGATTTCTCCTGATTCTCCGGTTTCTTTCGTCCGCCATGGATATGGGTACTTGTGTGGCGAGAAGAACTCGATCCAGGACGGAATTGTACATGAACTCGATTATTAATAAATCCAAGGGGGGTGAGGATTCTGTCGCTGCGAGGGCGAAGAGAGCTTCTATGCGCAATGCTCGCTCACTATCTCCGGCCAATGTGAAGCGTCGCCGGAAAAAGGCTAAGGAGGATGGCGATGATGTCGAGTTCGTCGGGACTGTACCTCCGGAAGGTAAACATGTACAGGAGGATCGTAATGTTGATTCTACTTCCGTGATTTCGCCTGATAGGGTTTGTGATTTTGCTGTGAATGATGTTGATTTGAGGGATGAGGAGAGAACTTCTACTTCTACTCCGGATGCTGATGATGCCGTTGTTTTTGTGGGAACTATGGCTTCAGAGCACGAAAATGTAGAGGATGTAGACAATGTTGTTGTGGCTTCTCCTAGGTTAGAAGAACCCAAATCGCCTGTTCTTTGTGATTTTCCTGTGGATGTAGACGATGTTGTTGTGGCTTCTCCTGGGTTCGAAGAACCCAAATCGCCTGTTCGTTGTGATTTTTCTGTGGGTGTAGACGATGTTGTTGTGGCTTCTCCTAGGCTAGAAGAACCCAAATCACCGGTTCTTTGTGATTTTCCTGTGGATGTGGACAATGCCGTTGTGGCTTCTCCTGGGTTAGAAGAACCCAAATCACCTGTTCGTTGTGATTTTTCTGTGGGTGTAGAGCATGTTGTTGTGGCTTCTCCTAGGCTAGAAGAACCCAAATCGCCTGTTCGTTGTGATTTTCCTGTGGATGTAGACAATGTTGTTGTGGCTTCTCCTGGGTTAGAAGAACCCAAATCGCCTCCTCCTTGTGATTTTCCTGTGGATGATGCTGATTTGAGGAGTGAGGAGAGGACTTCCACTCTGCCCCCTTCATCTTCAGAGTCTGTTGATGTTATAAGTATTTCTGACGAAGATTGTGGCGAAGATGACGATAGTGATGAAGATGTTAGTTCTTCTGACTCATCTGATTACGAGGTGGAAACTTCAGATTCTTCTTATACGGATAGCTCTGATAGTGATTTCGTTAATTCTGAGGACGATGAGGTTGAGGCCAGAGGCACTGTTAAAGTCAGGAAGAGCCCAAGTAATAAAGGTCATACTAGGGGAAACCGCAACACTTTTCCTAAGAGCAACGCTGAGATTTTTCAGCTGCTAACAAAATCTACTTGGGAGAGAACAAAAATATTCGAGGAAGACACCTCCTCCGGGGACGAAACTGCAAAGGTTCATACCATAGAAGATGCTATGGTTACGGAGGAGCCAAGTGAAGAGGTACATGAACAGAGGAAACCAAAAAGGAGTTACAATAGGGAGAAGAAGGAAAAGATCCACTCCAATGTGTCTGATCTGCTAGAAAATTCATTTTGGAGGATTGGTGAGGGTGTTGATGGTGGCGAAAATCCATGGGATGGACAAGAACAAGAGACAATAAACCTGAGATTTGGCTTTGAGGAGCCTGAGCCTGTTGAGAAAACAGAAGAGGAGAGGGAAATAGAGAGGCTGTGGGAAGATATGGCCTTAGCCCTTAGATTGGAAGGCTCACAATCATCATCTCCTGCTACAAAAAATGGAGATGTGCCATGTATTAACGGGACGCATGACTTCGTCCTTGATGAGGAAATCGGTCTGAAGTGCTGCTACTGTTCTTATGTGGCTGTTGAGATTAAAGATATATCACCTGCCATGGTAACATCCATAGCGCTAGGATATGCTAGATTGATTATTTTCGTTTGATATTCAGAGTTCTTAACATGTTCATTTTTCTGCATTGTGCAGGACAACTATCATGCTAATGTTTATGACACGAAGACCTATAATGACAAAAAGGGTAACCCTTCACTCAACGGGCTTGAGTTTGAAGGTTCAGATCACCACAGCTATGTCACCTCTTTGAATAAATTAGAAGGAACTGTCTGGGAATACATCCCTGGCGTGAAAGATACTTTGTACCCATACCAACAGGAAGGCTTTGAGTTTCTCTGGAAGAACTTAGCTGGGACAACAAAACTTGACGTGTTGGAGAACTCAGGGGTAAAGGAAAGTGGTGGATGCATAATTTCGCATGATCCTGGATCTGGTAAGACACGGTTGACCATTGTCTTTCTTCAGTCATACTTAGAACGGTTTCCAGATAGCCGTCCGGTTGTCATTGCTCCTGCAAGTGTACTGCTTACATGGCAAGAAGAGTTCATAAAATGGAATGCAAACATTCCATTTTATAACATGAATAGTCTGGAGTTCACAGGGCATGAGGACCAATCAGCTGTCTCACTTTTGAAGGGAATTGCAAACCATAGGAGCAACAAGCATTCGGTCCGCATGGTTAAGCTATACTCATGGAGTAAAAAGAAAAGTGTTCTTGGAGTTAGCTACCCTCTCTATGAGAAGCTCGCCGGAAAGAAGTGTGCTGGAGAAATTCTAGAGTTTAGAAGGATGTTGCTAGAATTGCCGGGGTTGCTGGTCCTTGATGAGGGCCACACACCAAGGAACCAGACTAGTTGCATATGGAAAGTGCTTACTGAAGTTAGAACGGATAAGCGTATCATTCTTTCAGGGACACCTTTCCAGAATAATTTTAAGGAACTGTCTAACGTCTTATGCCTGGCAAGACCTGCTTATACGGATTTGATATCATCGAGGCTCCAAGATCTTAGCAAGTGGAGCCAAGAACGACAAAATGGGAGGTTTTATGAAGAAATTGGAATTGTGGAGCTTAGGGCTATGATTGCTCCTTTTGTGCATGTCCACAGAAAGGAAAACGGTCTTCCAGGTCTAAAAGATTGTGTTGTGGTGTTGAATCCTCCTTTTCTGCAGCAGAAGATTCTAGACAGGATTGATAATTCTCAAAACACATTTGAACTTGAGCACAAGCTTTCCGCGGTTTCAGTACACCCATCTCTCTATTTGCACTGCAAACCTACACGGAAGGAACATTTTCAAATTGGGAAAATACAGTTGAACACTCTGGAGAAGCTTAGACTTGTGCCCAAGGAAGGTGTGAAAACAAGGTTCCTGGTCGACTTCATCCGTCTCAGTGAAATACTGAAAGAGAAAGTGTTGGTGTTTAGCCAATACATTGACACCCTAAAGCTGATTAGGGACCAGCTCTGTGACGTATTTGGCTGGAAGGAAGGGGAAGAAATTCTTTTGATCCATGGAAAAGTCGAACTGAAAGACAGGCAGCATCAGATCACCAACTTCAACGAACCAGACAGTAAATCTAAAGTGCTACTGGCATCAACAAAATCGTGTTCGGAGGGTATTAATCTTGTTGGCGCTTCAAGAGTTCTACTTCTCGATGTTGTTTGGAACCCTTCTGTTGAGAAGCAAGCCATAAGTCGAGCTTACAGAATTGGTCAGAAGCGGGTTGTGTACACTTACCATCTCATGGTTAAAGGCACATCTGAGTGGGACAAGTACTGTAAGCAAACCCAGAAACAAATCATATCCGAACTGGTCTTCTCTTCTGCCAGTGAGCAGGATAAGGTGATTAATAAAGAAGTTGTTTCTGAAGATAGAATCCTCGACGAGATGGTAAGGCACGAAAAGCAGGAGATGTTCGAGAAGATAGTTTATCACCCAAAGGACTCTGACATGTCTACCACCGTCTTCTGATTGAAATATTATTTTCTCTGTTGTTAGCCCCTCTCTTAGACATTGAAGTAGCTCATATTAAATCAGTTTCAGCTTTGAAACAGATCATTCTTAGCAATATGTAATCTTCTAATTCAATTTCTTTTAGGTAACGACGTTTGTGTGTTTTCCATGGCTAAGCTAACGAAGGGGACAATTTTTAGCCTGAAAGGTTATTTTCGCAGAAAGTAGATATTAAAGGGATTTACAGTGACAAAATGTATCAGCAGCTACGTACTACAAGGTGGTAAGGACCAAAATAACAAAAACCATGACAGCAGCTGTGGTCGACGCTCTTGAAGATTTTTGCAACCTTGGTGAATTTCCTGTATCAATCATCACAGGGAACTCACAAAGTTCATCAGATGGATTTTCATCTGTGATCAAACCCAACCCCAAGAAATCGCAGTCCCAAGTTTTCTGATCGTGCATCTGATAATACATGTTAAAGGCATAGGAAGCATTGCCTATGTCAGAAAGATGGTTGCAGGAGGAACCATACCCGAGGGCTGTGCAGTCAGATAAGCTACAAGCGTAGTCGACGTTATCAGCCAAGTCATCGAGGTTAAACGCATTCTTGTCAAGAACGCACCATGTTTTTGGCAGATACTTCACATTTTCCACCGGAACCAGAGGCTTGTCCTGGCCTTTACCTGACAAATCAAGTTCATATTTTGGTCTCCCATCAAACTCAAAGATGCCCCAATGCCTCTCAAAAGTCCCGGGGGCAATACTCTTGGCGTCTTCATCGACAAGGCTGAAAAGGTAAACATCCATGATCACTCCTTTCCTTGCAGGTGTTCCGTTTCCAGACATAGCATGCTTTACCATTCCTTGATTAAATCTCTTTGCCCTCTTTAAATTAGCGTTCTTGTCTCCATCCGTAGGCCATCCGACCTCTCCCACAATGATCTTCATCTCCATGAAACTGTACCTTTCCATTGCACAGATCAAAGTATCGAGATTAGCATCAAACACGTTGGTGTAGACCAAATCTCCATCTCTCAAAGGCTTGTTTGTCCCGTCAAAGAAGGCAAAGTCCAAAGGAAAGTAAGCATTTCCATAAAGACTAAGAAAAGGGTAGATGTTGACAGTGAAAGGTGAATCATGTAAATACAAGAAATTGATAATCTCGATTGTCACATCTCTAAGTTCAGGCCTAAAGTCTCCAGCAGATGGAACAGGATTTGATTCCGGCGAAAAATAGATATCTGCGTTGAAAGGGACCGTGACTTTCACATTTTTCAGATTAGCGTCCTCTAGTGCTCGTTGGATGTTAATGAGAGCAGGTAAAGTGAACTCAACGTAAGTTCCATTATATGTCTGAAGGAAAGGCTCGTTCCCAACAGCTATGTACTTGATGTTGACTCCGTTGTGGTAAGAATATGCGGTAACGTTCTCTTCGACCCAGGAAGCTGCCACAGATGGATCTTGAGCAACCTCTTTAAGCAACCGGTTTGGTATTCCAATCATGACTTCGATGTCTGAACCAATTAAAGCAGTTAAGATGTTTTGGTCGGCTTCAAAGAGCTTCAGCTTAGTAAAACCATTGTCCTTTAACATCTTTGCAACATTCTCAGGCGGAAGCTGGTGACTCGCCATTGTTCCCCAGTTCACTCCTACACTACTAGAGGCAACGGAGACTTGTGTGACAAGCAAAAAACAGAGAATCTGATGAGAATAGTAGCTGTTTGTTATACTTGATGATCTCTCTTCTGCCATTTTTTTTCTCTTGTTGCCTCTGGATGAATGTTATTACAGAAGGAAGAAGATTGAAAGGTGATTGGATTTTCTTAGGAGTGTCCTTGATTCAGTTAAAGAGGCAGACACAACATGCAAAATAGCCACATTGGCTCTTGTGGAAACACTTTGTGCATGCATTTTTCACAATCCCCGTATGTGTTGAACTGTTGCCAAAAAAATATATACATATATTTGTTGTATAATGAATAAGTTAAAAGAAACTTGTAGCATTGTTTCTCTCAGTAATCCGTGGCCTAAAACATATAATTGATAAAAAAATACAAAGTGTTTAGTTTAAAACTTTCATGTTGACAAAAAAAAAAATAAATAAATAAATAAACTTTCACAATTTGGGAAACTTTCACAAAGTGTCTCACATCATATTGGGGATATTAATTGGTGGGTTGGTGTATTCGCGATCATTTGGGACAATTGCTTCATTGTGGATTACCACATGACTCTTACTTAGAATAATTTTCGTTGGTGTTTCTGGAACATATTCAAACAGAAATGATCTCTGGGCACTTGGCTGCACTCTGTACCAAATGCTTTCAGGAACTTCTTCATTCAAAGATGCAAGTGAATGGCTAATTTTTCAAAGAATTATAGCGAGAGATATAAAGTTCCCTAATCATTTCTCAGAAGCAGCAAGAGACCTCATCGACCGGTTACTGGTAAGATATGCTCACTTTATGTCCAGTCTTCGTTAGATCAGGAATTACATGCCAAGCTCAAAAGCCATTTTCCATCAGTCGTTTCTATTGTATTTGTGGCTATGGTTCATCTCAGGATACAGAGCCAGAGAGCCTAGTAGAAGACCAGGAGCTGGATCAGAAGGTTCGATCACAAAATTTGATATTAGCAAGGTAAATAAATGTTTTAAACACAAATTTAAATGTGATTTCTCCACAAAATATTATATGTAATTCTAATGAATTAAAATTAGTTTTATCAAGTTTGGTCATCTAGTTATTTTTAAAAATGATACTCATATGAATAAACCTTAATAAAAAAATTAAAATATATTATATATAGATTTTTCCTTATTAAATTTTTAACTTTTTATTTTTTTTTTCTATGTTGGACTTGTTCATCTCTCTATTTCTAGTTTTGAAGGATCAATCTAATTTTAATACATTAAAAAATTAAAAAGTTAAATCTGACTTTAATACATTAAAAAGTTAAACATTAAAAAAATTAAATTGATCCTATAAAAACTAGAAACAAAGAGATAAATTTAACTTTAATACATTAATTTTAGAAACCCAAAAATCCGGTTGTTTTTTTGTTTTAAANTAAACCCAAAAAAAACCAAAACCCAAAAATTTTTTTTTTTTTTTTTTTTTTTTACTAAAATAATAACTAAACAAATTATTTGATAAACTAAACCAAACCAAAACACCTACGGTTCGTTTGGTTTTTTTTGACCACTACTAGTTTCTTGTATATAAACTGTTTTTGTTTTTTTTTGGTCTAATTTTAAAAGTGAGTAAATATTTTGAAATTTAGAGAAAAAAGAAAAATCTGTGTAAGAGAGAAAAAAAACAAAAGAGTAGGCTGACATGACGGGAGTGGGAAATCGTGTCCTTGTCTGAGTTGGTCTTGTGGCGGGAAGCTACTCTCCTCTCCTCTCCCCTGAGAAGGATTTTGATAGAAAGCCCTAGGAGGATGCAGCGGGTGGCCATCAGAAACGCCGTCGTTTCACTCCCCAGATGCCGGCCTTTCGCCTTCCTCTTCAACTCGCCATTCCATTCTCACTCTTCCCTCAAACCCTCCCCACTTCTACTGTAATCCCTCTTTCTCCAACCTCCCTTTTGCGATTTTGAATTAATCTTGATTTTGTTCTTGTTATAAAGGAGTATTTTGTGATTGTTAAGTTTCTTGGTTTAGTTCTTGATACAATCTTTGTTCTTGAAACTTGTCTTGATAGTGTGTGTATATGCTTTGTTGTTGACAGTTTTACAAGGTATTCTCAGGGGACAAACTGTCTCAGTGATCGAAAGGCCTTGAGACGATTCACAACGGTTTCTAAGAAAGTTAAGACGGGAAGTGATGTTCTCACTGACAAAGATCTCTCTCATTTGCTCTGGTGGAAGGAGGTAAACACTCTTTTCTATTTTGTTTCAACTCTTGAGCTGTTTTTATTATAGAAAAGCAATTTGAGTTTGGATATTATCTCTGATTTTTGTTTCTATATCTTCCCTGAATACTTTTCAGAGGTTGCAGACATGTAAGAAACCATCTACACTTCAGCTTATTCAAAGGCTTATGTACACCAATTTACTGGGTCTCGACCCCACCCTCAGGAATGGAAGGTCGGTTCCAAAACTTTTACAAAATATATAATTCAGGCAATCTCACTTTCTTCATGTCAACCTTCAATCCTTCTCAACTAGTAACTAGTATGTCTTAGGAGACTGACATTCGTTCTTGATGGCAATCAAGTCGAAAACAGTCCCTTACTTCTCATCCCAGTTGGCTCTCATTAACTTTGTGGTCTTCCTTTTATGCAATATTTTATTAATGGATTCCTTTCTTTTCAGTCTCAAAGATGGAAACCTCAACTTGGAGATGTTGCAGTTTAAGTCAAGGTTTCCACGCGAAGTTTTGCTCTGCAGAGTACGTCGCTTTCTCATTTATCTTATCTTCGCAAAACGGGATACTTTGTAAATGATTTTGCTGTTTTCCCTGGTCCCATGAGTTTATTGATCTTTATTACTTCAGAACAATACCTAGTAGAGTTTTACCATTTTTCGTATCTTATGAAGAATTTTGCTGCAATTATTCTTTCTTTTCAGGTTGGAGACTTCTATGAGGCTCTTGGAATAGATGCTTGCATACTCGTTGAATTTGCTGGTTTGAATCCTTTTGGTGGTCTTCGAACAGATAGTGTTCCGAAGGCTGGCTGCCCAGTCGTGGTACACGATCCTTTTTGAATATCAGGCTTGCTCTTATTGAGGTCATTGATGTGATTAGAAGGACTCAGACTGAGAATTTGTTCCTACATTATAACAAACTCATTTGTCTCTGGGATTGTCTAGAAAGAAATACTGTTTAACAAGAGAAGAGTCACATCTTCTTAAGGAAAATTGTAGGATCACAATTTCTTAGTATTTGCTTTGTAGTAAAGGATTTGTCTGATGTGGATTTATTTTCTCCTTGAAAATTGTTGTTGTTGAGGCAAAACTTGGGAAAATTATACAAACAGCTGCTTTGGTTGTCGTTGCTTGCTTCAAATCACGGTTTCAGTGCTTTTCTTTTGGATAGTAAACAAATGTTGGTGTCAGTAATAGGAACCACTGCTGCATTTATCGTTATTACTCCTTCTTCCGGATCTTTGTTGTCTACACTTGACTTTTCTTTTGAAATTCTTGTTCTCAGTCCAGTTTTGCTTTTATTTTCTTTTTCTGCAGAATCTTCGACAGACTTTGGATGACCTGACACGCAACAATTTTTCGGTGGTTAGTTGAGAAAGGAAATTCCTAACCATTATTTTGATATCCCTCAAGCATGTTGAATAAAAAAGATTTTTCTGCATTTTTTTTTTCATTCACTGTAGTGTATTGTGGAGGAAGTTCAGGGGCCAACACCAGCACGTTCTCGCAAAGGTCGATTTATTTCGGGGTATGTATTAAGATTAGAATTCAAACTTTTTTGATTTTCTAAGAAACAATAAAAACTGTCCTATTAGCAAACCACACTGAACCTTTTTTTTTTTCTCTTTCATCTTTATGGCATATACTGGTAAACATATAGGCATGCACATCCAGGAAGTCCTTATGTATATGGGCTCGCTGGTGTCGACCACGATCTTGACTTTCCTGAGCCTATGCCTGTTGTGGGTAAGTATGTCGTATGAGTAACTTTAGTATTATTTTGTGCTGTAATTGCAACCTATTAATAACTTTTAACCCTTTAATTATCTTGTATAAAAGTATTTTATGACTTGCTTTGTTTTGTATTTCAGGAATATCTCGTTCAGCTAGGGGTTATTGCATGATATCTATTTTCGAGACTATGAAAGCATATTCGCTAGATGATGGTCTAACAGAAGAAGCTTTGGTCACCAAGCTCCGCACATGTCGCTGTCATTATCTTTTCTTACATGCTTCGTTGAGGCACAATGCATCAGGTTTTGCTTATTATCATGTGTTTTTACATTGTATTATCATCTCTGAACTACTGAATGGAACAAAATAGTAGAATGCGGGGTAGTGTGCTAATTTATCCTCACATGGACATAACTACTCTCAGATAAGTTTTTAAATGTTGAAATTAGCAATCAGTTTGAAGTTTCAGGAGAATGTTATAAGCAAAACTATTTATCATTTGTATCGGCTTACAGGCTTAATTAACTTTTGAGATATCTTGAACATTTTACTAAGCAGGGACATGTCGCTGGGGAGAGTTTGGGGAAGGGGGTCTGCTTTGGGGAGAGTGCACTGGCAAGTATTTTGAATGGTTTGAAGGAGATATTTTCTCTGAGCTCTTATCAAAGGTCATAACTATGGACTCTGGCTGCTGAATAAATATGCAATTTACCTGTGATATCTACGTTTGGTGAAAAAAAAACAGCTATTTACTTCGTTTTTTTCCCTCAGGTCAAAGATGTTTATGGACTTGATGATGAAGTTTCCTTTCGAAATGTCAATGTACCTTCAGAAAGTCGGCCACGTCCATTGCATCTTGGAACTGCTACACAAATTGGTTGGCAAATGTTGTTTTGAAGAATAATGTTTCGCTTGACTGTCTAGGAGTTTTGGAATGGTAAAAGCTAATATATATATTGTGGTACAGGGGCCTTACCTACTGAAGGAATACCTTGTTTGTTGAAGGTGTTGCTTCCATCTACCTGTAGTGGCCTGCCTTCATTGTAAGCAATTTTTTTATTGAAACAGAAAGGATGAAATATCTATATTCTCTGTTCTTTTTTCAATCCCTCTACCCTTTCAGGTATGTCCGGGATCTTCTTCTAAACCCTCCAGCTTATGATATCGCTCTGAAAATTCAAGGTAGCTTGACCAGTGTGGAGAGTTGTCTTAATTTATTCCGTTTTAGGCTACCTTGTGAAGAAATCGTCTCATTCTGCCTGCTGAAACTATTGCTTTTGCAGAAACTTGCAAGCTCATGAGCACAGTAACATGCTCAATTCCGGACTTTACCTGTGTTTCTTCTGCTAAGGTTTAAGTGACTTGCTTCAGAGCATTCTTCTGACAGCTGATATCTTTTATTTTTCACCTATAGAACTTTTACTGTTAAAAAGGGATTAAGATTTACCTTTCTCACTGGGTTCTCTGTGGCTGTGGCAGCCTACTGCAAAACTGCTGGGCTACTGACACGTATGAATGCCAGTTTGATCACTAGTCCATGATCAGGTTCTAACATCTATATTCATCTTTGTGCAGCTTGTGAAGCTTCTTGAACAACGGGAAGCCAACTACATTGAGTTCTGCCGAATAAAAAATGTTCTTGATGAAGTGTTACATATGCATAGACATGCTGAGCTTGTAGAAATTCTGAAATTATTGATGGAGCCTACCTGGGTGGCTACTGGTTTGAAAATTGACTTTGAAACTTTTGTAAGTTAATGCATATTAGCATGAGTCCGAGTTTGTATTTGTGTGCTTGGTTTTCTTATCTGTTTTCCTTGATGATGAGTACATATCTCATATTGGAAGCTCATAGATTAAGCTTTTGATTTGATTTAAAAATAAAAAATAAAATAAAATACATTTCCTGTTCTGTATCTAGTTTTACCTATCTCTTGTTTTTCCAGATGATGAATATGAGTGTAAGCTGAAATATTCAGTTTCTTGCCAGGTCAACGAATGTCAGTGCGCTTCTGATTCAATTGGTGAAATGATATCTGTAGATGACAAGGAAAATCATCAGAATGTTAGTAGATGTGCTAATGTCCCGAATGAGTTCTTTTACGATATGGAGTCTTCATGGCGTGGTCGCGTTAAGGGAATCCATATCAAGGAAGAAATCACTCAAGTGGCAAAAGCAGCTGAGGCTTTATCTTTAGCAGTAAGTATTCAAGAATTGGACTTTATTTCACCACTGATAATAGATGCTCCAGTAAATTGTTTTTGCTTAATCTTATTTGGTGCTTGATCTTTTCTGACTCTCAAATATCAAAACATCGGTGTAGGTAACTGAGGATTTCCACCCTATTATAACAAGAATTAGGGCCACCACTGGACCACTTGGTGGGTCAAAGGGTGAAATTGCCTACTCAAGAGAACATGAGTCTGTTTGGTTCAAGGGGAAACGGTTCGTCCCATCTATTTGGGGTGGCACTGCAGGCGAAGACCAAATTAAACAGCTGAAACCTGCTTTAGACTCTAAAGGAAAAAAGGTTGGAGAAGAATGGTTTACAACCCCAAAGGTGGAAGCTGCTTTAGTCAGGTTGTCTCACCCTTTATATGAAATGTTCTATGAGAAATATTATTCATTTATACCATCTATGTATTAATATTATATTATGATTTTGTTGCAGATATCATGACGCTAGTGAGAATGCAAATGCCCGGGTGTTGGAGCTGTTGAGGGAGTTATCTGCTACATTGCAAACAAAAATAAATGTTCTCGTCTTTGCCTCTATGCTTCTCGTCATTGCAAAAGCATTATTTTCCCATGCTTGGTATGATTGTGCCAAATCAATTTCCACTAAGAAAGATTCACTTATGTAGTTCTAATGTTAGTACTATTGGCAACTGCAGTGAAGGGAGAAGACGAAAGTGGAGTTTTCCAACTCTTGTTGGATTCAGTACAGATGAGGTAACACTCTTGCTGGTCGTTGGTGCTTCTAGACATACACATGCAATATATAAGACATTGAAGAATGACAACTACCTCTAGGCTTAAATCATCTACTGAGATATGTTATTCTTATATCTTATGTTTCTCTCACTTGTTTTGGTAATGTAGGGCGCAAAACCGTTAGATGGTGCTGCTCGAATGAAGCTGACTGGTTTGTCACCTTATTGGTTTGATGTAGCTTCTGGAAGTGCTGTTCACAATACAGTTGACATGCAATCACTGTTTCTTCTAACCGGACCTAATGGTGGTGGTAAATCGAGTTTGCTCAGATCGATATGTGCAGCTGCTCTACTGGGAATCTGTGGTTTAATGGTTCCAGCTGATACAGCTTATATCCCTCACTTTGATTCCATCATGCTTCATATGAAATCTTATGACAGCCCTGTAGATGGGAAAAGTTCTTTCCAGGTAGAAATGTCGGAGATACGATCTATTGTAAGCCAGGCTACTTCAAGAAGTCTAGTGCTCATAGACGAGATATGTCGAGGGACAGAGACAGCCAAAGGCACTTGTATTGCAGGTAGTGTGATCGAGAGTCTTGACACTAGTGGTTGTTTGGGCATTGTTTCCACACATCTCCATGGAGTCTTCAGCTTACCTCTAACAGCCAAAAATATTACATATAAAGCAATGGGAGCAGAGATTGTCGAAGGCCAAACAAAGCCAACTTGGAAACTGACTGATGGAGTCTGCAGAGAGAGCCTTGCGTTTGAAACAGCTAGGAGAGAAGGCGTACCGGAGACAATTATCCAAAGAGCAGAAGCTCTTTACCTCTCGGTTTATGCAAAAGATGCATCATCTGATGTTTTCAAACCCATCAAAACCGAAAATTCATCCAACAATGGTCAGAAGATCCGCAGCTCAGAGAGAAGCTTGGAGAAGGACTTGACAAAAGCGATCATTAAAATCTGTGAAAAAAGGATGATTGCGCCTATAGCTTTAGAATGTCTTTCAATCGGTGCTCGAGAGCTTCCACCTCCATCTACAGTTGGTTCTTCGTGCGTGTATGTGATGCTGAGACCCGATAAGAGATTGTACATCGGACAGGTACATACTTACCATATCAAATATTAGTAAACTTCCCTCGAAAACATAAGTTTAAGATTCTGAGAATTGCTGTTATGAAACTGCAGACGGATGATCTTGAAGGA
This sequence comes from Odontarrhena argentea, assembly GCA_900406245.1. Taxonomy (NCBI): domain Eukaryota; kingdom Viridiplantae; phylum Streptophyta; class Magnoliopsida; order Brassicales; family Brassicaceae; genus Odontarrhena; species Odontarrhena argentea. The sequence goes on along the minus strand of OVAF01000292.1, from coordinate 10,091 downwards.
CGAATACGGGCGCACAGGGCAAAGGACGGTCTGCAAGGGTCAAGTTTCGTATACCTTGTGGTGCAGGGTAAGAGCATAGCGTGTCAGCTAGAGACCCTTTTGATAAACCAGCTGGATGAACAAGGCTTCTCTCTGGCTAACTCGGCGGACGGAAAGCACCGTAATTTCGGGACGTCTTCAAGCTTGACCACATCAGATGTAGTCAGTATCTCCTAGTTGCAAAACATTATTAGGCTTAACTGTAATTGATCTTTAGCTTGGCCAGAAGTAGAGTAGATTAGTAATTAAGTACAGGCCATGAGGAATACATGCCGTTATTGTTTTGAGATTTTCCAACGGCATGCCGTTTTTTATTTTTGGGCAATATCCAAAACTGAAAATTTTAAACTACGTCGTTCCAGTGATTTCTCCCCCAAATTCCAAATTCTCAGACTGAAGGAACAATCTCCATCGTCTGTGTTGCGACGGATCTGTTTGATGGATGAAGTGGTAGTGGAAGTGGAGAAGACGAAGAGAGAATGGGAAGACGCGTACGAGAAGACGATCGAACACATCAAGGCGATACAAGAATACGGGAAACCAAAGAGAGGTGACGGAGACGGAGAGGAGAAGATTTCGCTACAGAGGCTTAACGGATTGGCTCAAGATGGTCTCTCTCTTCTCAATTCTCTTCAATTCAATCTCGATCTTCTCGCCCCTCAGCTCCCTTCTGATGACCAGGTCCAATCCGCTCAATCGCTGCTTGAAACCTGGAAGAATCAATACCACAGGTACTTTTGAGTTTCGCAATTCTGGAATATTGTGTGTTTTGAGTTACAAAATTGGATATTGTGCATCAGTTTGAGGGTAAACCTGAGAAGTGCTAATCTGCAAGCTAAAGATAACATGAGGAAAGCTGCTCAGGAAGAGGTAACATTTCTGCCCTTGCACGTTTATATGCCTTTACCACGCTTATGATTGTCGCATACAATGGTTGTAGAGAGAGCTTCTCCTCGGTGGTGGCACAGAGTCCACACTTCTCAGACGTAAACGACAGTATGTACTCTCTCTCTTACATTGATTCTGCTTTGTTCTTGTGTATTGGTAAACCAAGCACAAACTTAAATAGAGTTCAGTGTTGTTAATTTCTGGTGAATCTAATGTTTGTAGAGCAAATGCTGGCGTCACATCGGATGCTGAAAGCATCACTGAAAGCCTAAGGCGTTCACGCCAGCTCATGGTTCAGGTCAGAAAACCTTGTTACAACATTGTTTGATCTCGTTTCCCTAAAACCAAGATTGTTTGATCAAATATTTACTCTCGACTCTGGGGGTTACAGGAGGTTGAAAGAAGTACGAAGACTCTCGTGGCTTTTGGTATGTCATTCCATTTGTGAATATTACCTGATGATGAATAAGTGTTTAGTAAGACAACTGAAACACTAAACTCAAATATTATCCGTTTTGACATTCATAGATGATTCTACTGGAGTACTTAAACAAGCTGAAAGTGAATACAAAGGACACAGGTCTCTCTTGTCTAGAACTCGAAATCTGCTTTCTACAATGCAACGCCAGGACGTAATTGACAGGTACTTGAAAAGGATAGATTCTGATTAACCAACAACCGGTGAATAATAGTAAATGTTAACACATTTTGCTTTTGGTGGTTCTTTTGACACTATCAACAGGTTAATCCTCATAATTGGATTTTCGCTCTTCTTCTGTGCTGTTGTTTACGTTGTGTCAAAGCGCATAGGAATTTTGAGACTGCAACGGTTGGCCACTGCTGCCATTAAAGCTAGAATGGCTGGAAAAGCACCAAATGGTTTAGGAGATGATGTTATGCCTGTCGGACAACAATTCGATGGCAACACGGTTCCGAATGTTAATATTCCTCTACAACAACAACTGCACGATGAACTCTGAAAACAATTGTACCTGCACTGTATCAAATGTACCAATTGGTTTTTACATTGAGGTCATGAGTATGTTACTATATCACTTACGAAGGTTTTCTCTAGACATTTCCGCTATCTGTTCCTTCTGACTCAGAGTGAGAGATAGCCTGTTTTCCTTCGGTTTCACATGCGAATTTTATGAACTAGCATCGAAATTGCAAGCATCACTTTTTTTTTTCTTTAATTTCATATGCAAACAAAAAGTTTGTAAGCGTTCACTCTTGTTGAAGGGCATTTTGTAACTTGGAACAGCCAAAATCATTCTATTCCAACTCTATGCTCACTGTATTGCCAATGCGACATACATTTCTGTAAAGTTCATTTCAGAATGAGCAACATAGATATCTAAAGATGACTGTGACTGGATACAACACTTTCGCTAAATCTGTAATTTTGTTTTTAATGGTCACCGGGAAAGCTACAGCTCGTACATAACTTGTCAATGCCGAAGCTTTAATCAGTCCTTTGCATTGAGCTTCTCCTGGAGAATCTTGTTAAGCAAGCCAGGGTTTGCCTTGCCTTTTGACATTTTCATAACCTGCACAAAGCAATATATAAGTTTGAACTGATCCATGTAAGCCAAGGGGATAGTGTTTCTGCCGTACCTGGCCAGCAAAATAGCCTTCAAGCTTGGTTTTTCCACTTCGGTACTGCTCAAGCTGCTTAGGGTTCTCAGAGATCACCTTTAAAATCATTTTCTCGATCTCTGCAGGATCAGTTATCTACAACGTGTCACACAAAAACAAAAATCAAATCAGTCATGATTTCTTTGGAATAGGGTAGCTTTGTGATTTTAGTCTAACTATTTAACGACCCTATAGCAACATTTTTAGGCTATACCTAGGACCCCATGAAGATATTCTGCCAACATTCTTATGAACCTTCTCAACCTATACCATCTAGCAAAATTAGCTGCTCTCAACCACATTATGTTTTCAGTCTTACTCAGCTAACTCTTAATACTGTGCTAGTACATATCGCCTGTAATATGTTCGGAATAAAGCTTCAAAAGGACCCACAGGAAAGTAAAATATGTATCTCTCTGGATTAAGCACATTATTCTTTTATGGACACATTTTGTGGAATAGCATGAACTTGCCTGGACCAAGTTTTTTTCCTTTATCAATCCTTTGACGGTTCCGCCTTTGGCCAATAGCTCGAACAGTATCTGCAAAATGGAATAATTCTCATTGATCCAAACGAAAGACGATAGTTTTTTAGATTGAATTGAACTGACCTGTTTTCCAATCTTTCCGCTAATGGTTCCATCTTTGATGGCAGCTATCAGCTCCGCCAACTCTTGGGGAGTAAGTTTAACCTCATTGATAGAAATTTCTTCATCTTTCAAGTAACGCGCAATATCGCTCATTAACCAATTTGCTGCCAACTTAACTTCAGCACCCTTACCAATGACTGCATCGAAGTAATCTGCAACCTAAGCCATTTATTCCAACAACAGTTTACTCATCTTGCTGTTATACAAAACAATAGATGGTCTAACCAAATTGATAAGAAGGTGTAAAAGTCTTTTGCTCTCAGCATTACCTTCTTGCGAAGATAAAATGGGGAGGTTCGATATAAAACTTAAATACTATCAACTGTCGAGCGAATAGAACTTACACTGACGTCATTCGCAAGGAAAAGGACATCTTGCATGCCTAGACCCATTGCCTCAAACCTCCTGCGCCTTGCTTCAGGAAGTTCAGGTAAAGAGGCACGGATGCTATCAACGTATTCTTGGGTCAGGATCACTTCTGGAAGATCTGGTTCCGGAAAGTACCGGTAATCAGCAAGCCCTTCTTTCTTCCTCATTGATACTGATTTCTGAACACCTACTCAAAGTTAGTTGCTGGTGGATATGATCAACGAAAAACAGAGATAGATATTGTAACGTAATGAAAGATTCTTTAGCTTAGGACCTGAGATCCTTCATCCCAAAGCCGAGTCTCGGTTACAATCTGGTCGGCTTGGCCCTGCTTATAGAGAAGTCCCTGTCTTGATATTTCAAAGTCAACCGCCCTGCTAATTGCTGAAAATGCGTTCAAATTCTTAATTTCGACCTGTAAACAACAAACACTCAAATCACTAACCAGATAAAATGAAAATACAATGAGCTGATCATCCCTTCATTGGTTAAACTCAGAATAATCTACAAATAACAACTTCTCGACCTTGGTGCCAAACTCAGCTTGCCCAATGGGACGGATTGAGACATTGACATCGCAGCGAAGAGAGCCTTCTTGCATGTTCCCATTGCTGACACCCAAATACCTCGCAATCCGTTGCATTTCAGAAGCGTATTCAGCGGCCTCTACTCCACTTCTCATATCAGGTTCAGAAACAATCTCAAGCAAAGGAACCCCTGCTCTATTCAGATCTACCTGCACCATAGAGTAACACAGCATAAGTAACACAAACATCTTTGCAGGTTCTAGTTAAACCCCAATGGTCTCCTTGATTGTTCGATACCTGAGAGTAATCTCCAGAGTCTGAATGGAGTAGCTTGCCAGCATCTTCTTCCATATGAACCCTAGTGACACCGAATCTCTTGTGCCCACCACCAAACTCAAGAGGAAGGTCCACATCCACATAACCACCAGACGCAATGGGGATATCAAACTGAGAAATCTGATAACCTTTAGGAAGATCAGGATAAAAATACTGCTTCCTATCGAACTTGGAGCTGAGAGAGAGACTACAATTCAAAGCTAAACCCAAACGAACACCAAATTCAACAACTTTGGAATTCAAAACAGGCAAAGCACCAGGCAAACCCATACAAACGGGACAGATACTTGTGTTGGGATGAGACCCGTAATTGTTAGGACAACTGCAAAAGGCCTTTGTTGCTGTCGAAAGCTGTACATGAGTCTCTATCCCAATCACAGCCTCGAAATCTCTCAGAATCTCATCGACTTTGTTCTTTCGATGGTTTTCAGGTGCGACCCTCGTTTGAGAAGAAGCCGGTTTAGCTTCCTGGGTCGTCGCTGTGCAACACCTCACGGAGCAATGACTTCTTCTCCTTTTCAGCAAAGTAGTTCCCCAAAGTGACAACTGGTTTGGTTGAATTGTTCTAAACAATGTGGTAGACATGTTTCTATGGATGTTTTACAGAATCAGAAAATGAAGAAATTTGAGTTCATGGAGCATAGAAGCTAGTGGCTGAGCTAAGCGGAGAGGAGATGGGTCGTCGCCTTTGGAATTCTTCTGTAGTTGCATCCCTCAAGTATGTTGAATTCACAGATTGACCCCTCATGTTTTCAATTATTACTTAAATAACCGAAAATCAAATGATTAAACCATAATCAAATTATGATAGAAAAAAATAAAACCATATTAAATCAAAACTTGTTTATGAGCGAATTTATTCATTATGTTTAGAAAATATCAATTTTGGTGTAATCGAACCAAGCTTAACTTAATAACACAGTAAATTATAGATATTACTTGAATTCATTTTTATATTTATTTTATGTTATTTTATATACCAAATTTAATCTATCAATAGTAATATCCTTAAATTGTTATTCACGGTTCAAACTTTTATAGTAATCATTGAAAATACATGTATAGTTACATAGTTTATTATTTGTATGTATTTTCTTGTTTGGGTTACATTTTTTGTTTATGTCTTTTTGTTAGAGGTTACTCTTCTAATTTACGTCTTCTTTTTTAAAAAGACTTTTTATATATACATTTTTTTGTACATAAATTTGCTTCTTTCATTTTGCATGCGAATTTACTGATCTGATAACACAATATTCTTAGGGTGGATTCGTGAGACAAGAAAAATGAAGCATTTTGGAAGAATTGATAATGAATTTTCGGTAAAGGGAAGATGTACGATCAATTCAGCAAAATTATATTTGTCTAATCGCCGTTTACCAATGTCAAATACTAAAAAACAATAAATATTATCATAAAGATTTGATAATGTTTTGTGAAATCAACGTTTTGCGGTATCTTTCAAACAAATGATCCGATATTTGTAAATCATCTTATAGATTTCCCTATTTCATAATTAGCATAGACGTAGAATCCGGTAGAAACATTACTAGCACCATTGCATAAAACTTTGTATAAAAAATGCATTATCTATGATTAACTATTTTTATCGTCTCTTTATTATTCATTTTTTTTTAAGTGAATTGTCATAATTATCTTCGAAAAATGTTATATGAGTTAGATTATTCTTGGATTGGATTTTGATAATTTTTTCAATTTGTTTCCAGTTGATTTTCTCCAAATATTTGATAATCCGATTCACAACACTATACCGCTTGCATGGGATGTAACCAAAATTCTCAAATTTTACGACTTGTTAAGACGAGTTAACAAAATATGTTTTTTTCTTTTTATGTCAACAAATTTAAATATAGATTTTAATGTTTGATTATATATAAGTTCATGACTTTTAGGTTAATTATTTGATAAATATAAGGAATTGTTATTTCACGGTTGTCTAAATAATTTTAGTTACAAAGATCCTAATGAAAGAGATGTACATGCTTTATATTTACAGTGGCTAGTTATGTAACTGAGTTTTTCTTCCCCATTTACATATATGATGCTGCTAAAAGTCTTTGAACAAATGATGCTAAAAGTCTATAACTGTTTATTCCATTCATTCATGAATCTACTAACTGTTAATCATACCGACATAATAAAAACTTTAAAAAATCGAAACCGAAACCGAAATCCCCTCCTCCGTTGCCTCCAGTTACTAGTGTAGCTGAAGAAGAAGACATTACAGAAACAGTCAACATTGCTGAAGATGTTACTCAAGTAAGTGCTTGAGTTTTATAAAGGATTCAAATTTATGAGTAAAGACTCAATTTTTCTTAGGAAAGATTGTTAAAGTTGAGTAATTTGGAAATTTTGATGTTGAGTGTAGTTGATTGGAAGCACACCAATGGTGTATCTTAATAGAGTCACTGATGGATGTTTAGCCGACATTGCTGCAAAACTCGAATCCATGGAGCCTTGTAGAAGCGTTAAGGATAGGTACATATACGGTAAGTCACACGGAAAATTCTTTACTTCATCAGATAATATCCGTTCGATGAAACAAAAGTAGCATTGTTTTAAAATCCAACGGTGTAATACAATAACAGATTAATAGAAGGATTCGTATCTTGTTTTTCCAATTATACAATAAAAATAACAAGAACAATAAGGGAGATATATGTTTCCCAAAAAAAAAAATGGTAAGCGGTATCATGAATATGGAAGTAATTCCTTCTCATATATAGTTGGAAAAGGAAAACCAAATCACTTGTATGTATAATAATATATATATATATGATAGTCTACCAAAAATCAATTTCTGTAATTGTATTTGTCAACACTAACTTGATTTGATTGTAGGGATTCTTACTTGCTTTTTCCTTACGTTTTCTATACGTCTAACTAATTTTTGTGTATGATATCACAGTGTACAATCTTGATCAATATGAGAAATTCCAAAAGATGTGCCAGAGATATTATTAGCGAGTTGCCTGACGATCTATTGGTGAAGATTCTATCAGTGCTTCCCACAAAAGAGGCTGTGGCGACTTGTGTTTTGTCAAAACGATGGCTTCCACTTTGGAAGCAACTAGATGACGTTGATTACGTACAGCTTTGTTATCATTGCCTTCTCGGTTGGCCAGCTTGGCTTTGTTTACAACAGTTTCGCCCTCAAGATAAAGATGCTAAGCCAGTAAGATACGTCTACAAAGAATATTTTAATGAGAAACTTGGATTCACTCTTTTACGTCCTGAGCCCGTCCCTCCGCCAGAAAGATTGGGTTTTGATAGTCTTTTGTCCACAATCAAAGATAAATCATGTATGGAATGCATTGGAAAGATACATGCACGTAAAAGAGTGACTATTTTCACCCTTGCTGATGTACGTGAAACTTACCTAAGGGAGTGGGGTATTATATGGACCAAGTTGGAAGATGAGCAGATACAGATTGAGGTGGTTGTCAGTCGGAAGACTACTTTAAAATATTGTCTTTCACTTACCTAACTGTCTTAACAAATCCATATGTTACTGCCCTTGTTTAAGGCTAGTTATAAGCGTTAGACTCCTCACCTCTTGTTTCATAAAAATTACACACGAATCGAGGCTCTTGGTAGGATTTGATTTTGTAACGTTTTGATTTTGTAACTAGCGGACGAATAAAAGAAAAAAAGAAGCTACAAAAAATAGCTTTCAAAAACAATACAAATAAAAATAATATAAGAAAAAAAAGCTGGTTACAAAAACTAAATAGACACCATGATTACCATCTATTGTATTTGAAAACCAATGATTTATGCCGTATCAAAACCATATTTTAATCATTGAGTTAATAGGTTCTTTATGGTCGTAAAGGGAAATCAAAGCAATACCTATCACATATTCACATCGATATGATTATAAATCTAATATTATTTCTAAGCAATACCACTAAATAACTAGACTAAAAAATATATAATGTTAGACAAAGATATATTTTGTTTCAATTATGTAATATTAATTTTGTGATGACTAATACGAAGAGACGCTATAATAATGCCATATAGTAATTTTTGAAATCACACAAATTTTTTTTTTTGGTCAGCGAAATCACACAAATTTTATGCGATATAATAACNAAAAAAAAAAAAAAAAAAAAAAAAAAAAAAAAAAAAAAAAAAAAGATGAAACAGGAGACGACATTCCTCCGATTCTTCCGACATTCTTCTCCTCCACTTTCACTCTCAGACTCTGGCAAAGCTTCTCTGAAAAATCAAGGTACCTTGTTCGGTGTCTGGCAAAGATTCTTTCCGATTACTTGGATTGTTCGGTGTCTCGCAAAGGTACCTTTGCTTACTCTTCTACCAACTGAAATTTCTTCGTTTTTAGGGTTTTTTTGTGTTGATTTGGGTTTCAGTGAGTGCAATATGAGAACTGATTTCGTGTTGATAACATATTTGTTAGTTGCTTTAGATGAATAGGAACTATATAATTGTTTGAGAAACCTAGATTTGCTTGATTTTGATTCATCATTTTGTGTATTGTGGTTTAGGAACTACAGAGATCTAAAGCATACTGCTGCTAGACTGATTTTGATGAAAAAGGATTTAGGATGTGTTTCTTCTCTTGATTGTCATGTATTAGAGTGTGTTAGATTCTGTAGGAGTAGCTCAACAAAAATGCTATCTAGTCTAAATCTGTTGCTTTATTCATTATCCAAGACTCCAACTATATCAGTTTCTTACCATTCTTGCTTTTTGTCTAATGTACACTAGTTTAGCTTTTTCTTCTGGAGTTGTGTTTTGTCTGGACTCTTATGGCGTTTATTTGAATTTGCTATTTTCACAGCTTTTTCTCTTATGGCTTACTTCCTACGGAAAATTATGCTCTTTCATTCCTTTTTCTTTTCCAGTTTTGAATATAATGCTACTACCACTACTTTTGTGTCTGTTTTAAATTCAATTCCCAATTCTAGTCTAATCTTCGAGTAGTACTATGTTTAATGCATCTTAAACACATATTATTGAATCTTTCTTCTCTTTAGACACGACTTTAAGTCTCGCTGCCTTCTTGAGTTTTTGAATTGTTAACTGGTTCATATTGAAATTCTTCTAGCTTCCTGAGACTTTTTCGTTTCTAAGATCTGTGTTTACTTAAATCTCACTGATCATTGCTCACTCATATGGTATGGGTTTTGCTAGTGTTTAACGGCAGAGCTCTAATCTTCCAGAAAGGATTACTTGGATTTTTCGGTGTCTCGCAAAGGTACCTTTGCTTACTCTTCTCTGGGTCTTCTACCAACTGAAATTTCTTCGTTTTTAGGGGTTTTTGTATATGGGTTCTTGCTATTTAGGGTTTTTTGTGTTGTAGATTTCTTATAGATTTCTCTGGGTCTTGAATTTGCTATTTTCTCAGCTTTCCTCTGATGGCTTTTGATATCGCTGAAGTTGAAAGACCAGTCTTTGGTTCACCATCAACTGGATTCCTTTAACGCCTTCTTATCGGAATCCATTCAACAACGATAAATCGAAGAAATCATTGTTCGTCTTCTCTCTACAGTTCAACTTCCCGTCGGTGTTCCTCTTCTCAAGGTATATTTCACTTCTTCTACTTCTCTTTACCCTCCCGTTGAATCGTTTTCAGAATATGATTAGAGTGTTGTTAGAT
>OVAF01000291.1:0-49545 GCA_900406245.1 Odontarrhena argentea | reverse complement strand
AGCTTTGATGTCTCATGAGGCATGAACAACCGCGTATACTCGAACATGTAGGCGCCTCGCGTTTGGGAGACATGAGTGGTTGACGAATGAAGGTAAAGTCCATAGCCCCACACCATGAAAACATCAGTATGCTTCAAACAACAGATCATAGCAATCGTTAGGGCAACAAATAATAACCAAAACTATATGATATTGACGAATTCTGGCAAAATATTCGCAAAATCGAGTTTTTGAAATCTAAACCGTTTTGAAAATTGAAAAGACACGATTGTTAGGAATCGAATGAGGAACAATTTTCGTAATCGAGTTATGGGTAGATTTGTGATTGAGAGAATTCCCCAGGAAATCTTCAGGGAAGAAAAGCGTGAAAATTCCAAGATTTTGTATGAATTACATGTGGCATTACACGTCATATGATAGAGTGCCAACTCATCTATTTACAACTTAAGTGTGTTGTCAATTAAAGAAGAAGTAGATTAATTACGGATCTAAAATATTCAGCTTGCTCTAAGATCCTAAATTTTATGGGGTCATGCATGATAATCTTTTCAATTAAGTAGGAATTCTCAAGTAGGCATGTGCTATATGTATGATCCAAAAATCATTAATGTAAAACCGGATTCAAAAGTAATGCGAATAATAAGCAGTAGTGTTTATGAAAGAGATAAATGACGAGAATTTTCTAGTAAAAATCGAATAGAAAAACGAATTGTGGAGTCGAGACTTGGTCTCTTTCCGTAATCCAAATGATTTGCTTCGTAGTGCTACGAAGAAAAAATATCGATGGATCTAGGATACAACCACTAAAGAACACCAGAAGACGCACTCTTCTAACCAACCTAACAAACCGAAAATAACTAAGACGCTCTCGAAACTAAGACTTACGATTTTTTGCAGAGATATTTTGGAAACGATAAACAATGAAGAAGAATGAGAGAAGTGTTATGTATTTATAGGAGAAGGAGAGAATCGCATAGGTGGTTCAACGGCATGCTCCTCTTGCGGAATCTGTCTAATAGTTCACTCACGTAAAATCCCGAAAATCTCAGACCTCGTTTGAGTTTCAAATCCAAACCGCAATTAGTCTAAAAAGAATTAAACCGGCTCTGCGAGACATCATATCTCCAAGAGCCCGGGAGCCGCGACTCGCAGTGGCGGCAACGCGTGTGTGGTCCTTTCCTTTCCCCATGCACCATGGTGTGCCTCTTGAAGCTTTTGAACCTAGTAGAAGTTAAGAATATAATATAAATGAGAGCAAAAAGCCTCTCATCGAAAATGTAGGACAAACACCCAAAATGAGCATTTTCACACCTAAGCAAAATTCACATTTTTTTGTCCCATCTCGAGTTCCTCACTTTACACCTTGATTTCTCATTCAATATATATTACTTTTTTTTTTACGTTTAAGTACATGAAGTTGTAGTACTCGTTACAAGCTTTCTAACGTCACTATTAATCCGATCATTCGGACCATAGGTTTGACCGAAAAAGTCAACGAAAAATTGCGAAAATCACTTTTCGTACAACTTGTCAAAAATTAAATGCCAACAAAACGTGCATGATGAACTCAAGTCATATTATATTTTTTATTTCAACACAAAATATATATTTGAAAACCGTTTGAATTAGTTTGAATCAATATATAATTTAAGAAACTAACTGAATGACATAAGAAGGAGGCTGTATCGTACCAGTTCGATCGGGATGATTCATAATCCATTGATCACACTTTCACCTTAGTTTTGACAGTAGCTATTCACGTTTTTTTTTTTTTTTTCTGCAAACAATAATTATGTTTTGTGAAAAACTATAAACCCTACTTTTGTTAAAACTCTTATTTTAAAACTCTATATTTACAAGAAATTTCAATCCACGTACAACACTATAGCTAAACTTAGTTTTTGAATTACTGTTCACAACCACCATTTTTAGGAATTGTGTTGCCTAATAAAAATGTCCTTGTCTAAGATGTCACTTTTTCAAAAAAAAAAAACTAAGGTGAAAGTGTGGTCAATGGATCTTTTTATNGTTTTTTTTTTTTTTTTTTTTTTTTTTTTTTTTTTTTTTTTTTTTTTTTTATGAGTTCGTTGATACTAGATCAAGATCAAGTAGTCATGCATATTTGCTGATGATTATTCTGATAATGTTTGAAATGAGGATTGCTTGTAATGAATCTAATTATTTCAGGCAGTATTGAATTATAAGAGCTGACAGGACTAGATGTTGACTAAAAATTTAAAAATAAATTTCGTTATAGGAATCGATTTGATATGTTAATCTATTATAGAACATTGTTTTTGGTCTTAGAGACTAGCATATGTTAAATTATGCATTTTGTGAATAATATATAACTATCACAACAATAAAAACCTGAAATTGATAAATGGACTTGTTATTTGTGTGAATAAGGGTAAATAAACCATATTACGTTATTAATCGGGCTAAATTCTTTTGCTTTGCTGACGTGGCATGCGAAACGAAAGGCGATTCAGCGCTCCTCTCGTTCGAAGCTCGCGTCCGTTGGCCATGGCTACTCCGGTGGCCTCTTCACGGCGGCGAACGGGGGGCGGGGTTACGGATTCAATTGCTGCTTGGTTCGGAGTTACAGGTGGTTGGTTTTGTGAAGGGAAGTATTGGAGAAGGATCGGTGATTTTGGGGGAGACGAAGCTTAAGGGAGATCTCTGGTCAAAGATCGTAGCGGATGATAAGGATGGTGGTGACCTAGATCGGGTTGCTAAATCGAAGTCTGTGGGGAAATCACAAGTTGAATCAAAGTCTGGAGAGAAATCACAAGTTGAATCGAAGCCTGAGGAGAAATCACAAGTGGAATCGAAGTCGGGGGAGAACTCAAAGGTGGAATCGAAGTCGGGGGAGAACTCTAAGGTGGAATCGAAATCGGGGGAGAACTCTAAGGAGGTATCGAAGTCTGAGGGGAAATCAAATGTAGAATCGAAGAAACAATCGATTTCGTGGTCTTCTGTGGTTGCGAATGAGACAAAGCTGGAGCGGTATGACTGTGAGCTTGAGAACATTGATGGTAAAACCACGATACGCGTCCCTGATGAGATTTTTGATGATGTTCCACTCTGGGAAGATATTGTTGTAGGGAAATTCCTGTCGAAGGCTCCTCATATTGGTCGAATCTACACATTAGTGAACAGGATCTGGCCTCTGAGTGACAAGTCGGTGCGTATTGAAGTATATGCGGTAGATAGCACCACTGTTAAGTTCCGGATTAAGAATGAAGCAGTGAGGGCTCGTGTCCTCAAACGTGGAATGTGGAATCTGTGGGGTGTGCCAATGATTGTCTCCAAATGGAGTCCAATTACAGAGGAAGCTGAGCCAGAACTGAAGAAGATTCCATTATGGGTCACAATCAAGAATGTCCCACGCAAACTGTTTTCCTGGAAAGGTATTGGCTTCTTGGCGTCTCCTGTGGGAACTCCAAAGCGTCTACACCCAGAAACAGAGATGTGTGCTAGCTTTGACGAAGCTAAAGTGTTTGTGGAAGCAGATCTTACCAAACCTTTGCCATCAGCCTGCATTTTTACATCAAATCAAGGGGTAGCTTCCACCATCATCTACGAGTATCCATGGCTTCCTTCCCGCTGTCAAGGTTGCTCAAGATGGGGACATCTGGAGAAAACTTGTACATACAAGAATGAAAAAGTAAACACCCCAAAAGGTAAGACTGATACTGAAGTAGTAAACACTGAGGGGGAGCTTGATCACACCCTGGAAAAGAATGATGAAGTTGTAGAGATCACTTCTGATCTAGCGGTGAGATCTAGGGACCCCGTTGAAGTGGCCACTGAGGGGGGAATAGATTACTCTCTTGTGAAGAGTGATGAAGGTGCAGCAATCACCTCTGATCCTGTAGAGAAATCTAGTCACCCCGTGGAAGTGGTTAATGTGGAAGAGAGTAAAGAGGGAAAGAAGCAAGAATCAGAAGAGGAGAAATGGATTACTGTGAAAAGTTCAAGCCCATTCCCTACCCCGTGTACCAAAGCACCTGCTGAGGAGACCATTACATCTGAAACTCTTTTCAATCATTTGATTGGTCTAGAGGAGGATGTGGAGGAAGCTGATGCGGATGAAGATTATGAACTGGATCATGCTGAGGTTTTAGCACAACCTTTGGAGCCAGGCGAGATGATGAGCTCTGGAAAGAAGAAAAAGAAAGCTGCTAAGACAAAGAAACAGGTGGAACTTCCCTCTAGGCCACTTTCCACTAGGTCTACGAAGGGAATAAATAATAATATGAAGGGTCCAGGTTCTCAAACTTCTGGTTTGGGAAGAAGAGGTCCAATCAAACACTAATCATGGTGGGGTTTTTTTGGAATGTTAGGGGCTTCAATCAAGCCATCAAGCATTCTAACGTAAGGGAGTGGGTATCACAAAACAAGTTAAAGTTTGGTTGTCTACTAGAAACAAGAGTTCAAGAACCTCGTGCTGTAGAGATAGTTGCAGAGGTTTTCAGGGGTTGGAGTTTTTGTGCAAATTATGAATACAATATGTTGGGGAGAATCTGGGTAATCTGGCAGGAGAGTGTCAGGCTTACTCCAGTTTTCAAGTCTTCCCAAATGATAACTGTGTCAGTGCTAGAAGAGGGGAGTGAGGAAGAATATTTTTGTTCTTTCATCTATGCTTTGAATACTCCTCAGGAAAGAATGGAGCTTTGGCAGGATCTGAAAGATCACCAGGCTGCTCCTATGTTCCAATCAAAAGCATGGCTCTTATGTGGAGATTTTAATGAGATAGCGTCAGTGGGGGAACAATCACATGCTGATGGCCATTTTACTGTCTCAAATGGTATGAGGGAGTTTCAAGAGGTGATAAATGTTTGTTCTCTTCAAGATATGGGATTTCAGGGGCCTCTTTTCACTTGGAGTAATAAAAGGGACACTGATTTGATCTGTAAGAAGTTAGACCGTGTTTTGATCAATGAAGAATGGTTGGCTAGTTTTCCTGATTCCTATTGCATCTTTGAGGCTGGTGGGTGTTCAGATCATCTCAGGTGCAGATTTCAAAGGGGTAACTCTACTACTCGCCACAGGAAACCTTTCAAGTTTCTGAATGTTCTTGCCGAGCATCCAGAGTTTTTGGGACGGGTGAGTTCTTACTGGGATCAGACAGAAACTTTGTTCCTTTCTACTTCTACAATTTTTAGATTTTCCAAAAAGCTAAAAGGTTTGAAGGGGGTTCTGAATAGCTTAGGGAAATCTGCTATGAGTAACATTGTTCAAAGAACAAAGGAGGCAATGGAGGACTTATGCCAAAAGCAAACTGATACTCTCATGGGACCATCTGAAGTAGGTATGAGGAGAGAATCTGAAGCTTACATTAAATGGCAAACTCTTGCAGCTGCTGAGGAAAAATATTTGAAGCAGAAATCAAAGATTCACTGGCTGCAAGTGGGAGACAAGAATAACAGATTCTTCCACAATGCTGTGAAGGCAAGACAGGCTAGGAATGGGATGAAAGAGATTATGTGCAGAGATGGGAGAATAGCCATTACACAGGAGGAGATCAAGGCTGAAGCTGAGGGTTTTTTTAATGATTTCCTGAACCAAGAGCCTGCAGATTACACTGGTATATCTGTGTCTAGGCTTGAGGACTTGCTGAAATTTAAATGCAATACTCAGGATTGCGCAGCTCTGACTGGAGCAGTCTCTGATGAAGAAATCCGCAGGGTTCTCTTTAGTATGCCATCTAATAAAGCCCCAGGGCCTGATGGTTATACCTCTGAGTTTTTTAAAGCAGCATGGAGTGTGATAGGGGGTGATTTTCTTCTAGCAGTTAAAGCGTTTTTCTCTAAGGGTTTCCTGCCAAAAGGAGTAAATTCAACAATCCTTACCCTGGTGCCAAAAAAAGCCCAAGCTAGAGAGATAAGGGACTATAGGCCTATCTCCTGTTGCAATGTCTTTTACAAAGTTATATCCAAGATTCTGGCTAACAGGTTGAAGATCTTACTACCAAAATTTATCTCCTCAAACCAGTCTGCTTTTATCAAGGACAGATTGCTTGTTGAGAATGTTTTGTTAGCCTCTGAGTTGGTGCAGGACTATCATAAGGACTCTATTGCTTCACGTTGTGCATTGAAAATTGACATCTCTAAGGCTTTTGATTCTGTGAGTTGGGAATTTCTTCTTAATATTTTCCAGGCTCTAGGGTTTCCACAAGAATTTACTCATTGGATAAGGCTTTGTATCACCACTGCTTCCTTTTCAGTTCAGGTGAATGGGGAACTGGCCGGATATTTCCAGAGTAAGAGAGGTTTGCGGCAAGGATGTGCCCTATCTCCTTACTTATTTGTTATTTGCATGAATACCCTCTCAAGAATGCTGGATGAAGCTGCGGTAAATAGAGTATTCGGTTTCCATCCCAGGTGCCAGAATCTTTGTTTAACACACTTGTCTTTTGCTGATGATATTATGATTTTCTCTGATGGAAAGAGGAGGTCCATAGAGGGAATTGTGGGAGTGTTTGATGCTTTTGCTTCTATGTCTGGGCTTAGAATTAGCATGGAGAAGTCCACAATTTATATGGCTGGGATGTCAGAGGTGCGTAAGCAGGAGATCACATCTAATTTCTCTTTTGAAGTGGGTACTTTTCCTGTCCGATATTTGGGTCTTCCATTGCTAACAAAACAGATGAGACCAAGTGACTATCAACCTCTGATTGAGAGAATCAGAAGCAAGCTGCAGTCTTGGAAAACTAGGTTTTTATCCTTTGCTGGCAGGCTCCAACTGATCAAGTCAGTTATTGTGAGCACCATAAATTTTTGGCTTGCTGCTTTCAGATTACCTAGTAAATGCATTCAAAAACTGGAAAGTCTCTGTTCTGCATTTCTCTGGGCGGGTCCAAGTCTCAACACCAAAAAAGCTAAACTAGCATGGCCTGAGGTATGTCTTCTGAAATTAGAAGGAGGGTTGGGGATTCGAAGTCTTAAGGAGGTGAACAAGGTTATGTGTCTTAAGTTGATTTGGAGGCTTCTGTCGGCTAATGATTCTCTCTGGGTAGATTGGATTAAGATGTATTTGATACAAAAGGGTTCTTTTTGGTCAGTTCCTACTAACACGATGAAGGGCTCTTGGATTTGGAGGAAGCTTTTAAAATACAGGGAGCTGGCCCTGAATTTCCATAGGGTCAAGGTGGGAAATGGACAGTCAACTTCCTTCTGGTTTGATAAGTGGTCAGATTTGGAGCAGCTTTGGCAGTTGGTAGGTGCTAGAGGAGCCATTGCTTTGGGAGTGAGGAGGGATGCTAAGATCTCTGACATTCCTCTTACTAGGAGAAGGAAATATCATAGGATGCATGTGCTCAATAGTATAGAAGATGAGCTTGCTAAGATTGACTCTGATAGGAGCTTGCCACACCCAGACATTCATTTGTGGAGGAACAATGCAGGAAATTACAGATCTAAATTCTCATCCAAGGATACATGGACCCAGCTTCGAGTACACAAACCTGTGAGGGAATGGTCAAGAGGTCTATGGTTTAAGCATGCTACCCCTAAGTTTGCCTTTGTAACTTGGTTAGCTCTCAAGAATCGTCTGGCAACAGGGGACAGAATGAGACTCTGGAATAGGGGGATAAACTCAACTTGTAGTTTGTGTGGGGATGATGAAGATTCTGTGGCCCATTTGTTCTTTATGTGTAGTTACTCAGGGGCTGTGTGGGAAGCTTTGATGGTCGGAGTTATGGAAAGCCATTTTACAAAGCAATGGGCAGAGCTTGTTCAGTTGCTCTCGGGAAACCATTTTGACAGGCTTACTACCTATCTATTTTGGTACACGTTCCAAGTGACAGTCCATCAGATTTGGAGAGAGAGGAATAGAAGGAGGCATGGCGAGACATCGATTTCAGCTACAAAGCTCACCTCCATCATTGATCTAGCTGTGAGGAATTGGATTCATTCTGTGAGGCGCAGAGATTCAAGTTTGGAGGAGGCTCTTATTCGATGGTTTGCAACAAGAAGGAATCCTAGATAGGAGAATCAATTTTGACGAAAACTTGTACATAGTAGAGTATAGTTCTCACACTGTTTTGCTTTATGTAGATCATGCTCTTTTTTGAATAAAATTTTACATATTATTCAAAAAAAAAAAAAAAAAAATAAAATAAGTTTTAGTTTCGTTTACTCTATAATCTTCTTTTTAACATATACCAAATATTTAGTATACTAAAAATCTTTATTTTTATCCATTTAGTTTACGCCAACAACAATTGGGCACCCTTGGTCTTGGAATACCTCTAAGCAAGACGTTTCGAGTAATTGTACAAGTGCTGAATCCTCACATTTACTGAAGGGTCTTTAAGGTTGAGCCAAAATTACCCACAAAACCATGCATATGACAAGCATATCTATGCAGATTTAGACGTAATAAAAACTTATTTTCATCCCTACATATTCCGATATAAATTTTCTTTGGAAATTAAAACAATGTGTTTTTTTTTTTTTTTTGAAAAACATTTGATGTTTAATTATTTAGAATTTTTTTTTTATTATAATATTGAGTTGTGAGTTCTGACAAATGAATTAAGACTTCCACAATTAGTATAATTAAGTTGGTGAAGGTATGATATTAGATTTAAATTTCATATGACCTTTTTTTTTGTCAACAACATGCGATATATATTAAATTAAGCTCAAAGACACTATGACGGCACTAATACAAATTATTTTACAAGTAATGGTCTATTGAGCTTTAATTTTCAATATGTTCTTAAAATTAAATAGGTTCAAATTTCTTAATTTTCTTTAGTCCATATTATTAGATTAAAACCAATATTTCTAATTATTATGGTTTTTAAAAGACCTATGTTTTACTATTAACAAATATACTTTGACTAAATTTTCTAAGTGAGATTAAAGAATGACGAAATTTGGAAGATAACTAAATTGTATGATGATTGGTATGTCTCCCATGAGGAAGTTGAATCAGTTGTGGAGTTTCATTGTGTTAACCATGTTTCACGGAACGTCAGTTTTACCAATGCCATAAACCATCAATTTATTTCGAACACAAAAGTTAAGGATGAACAAAGAATCCTAAAAAAAGCCAATTTCCTAAATACTGATTTACTATTTTATCATTTGAAATGTTATCAATCCTTAAATCCAAGACAAACGTCTGCTCTTAAGAAATTTGTTACATTTTCAGACAGAAAAAAAAAAAGTTTTCTGTTTTTCCGTATGTTGTATAACAAAAATCTTTTGTAATAAGTTGTATCATCTTAAGATCAACTGGATTTTAAAGGAATAACGGGTTTTAGCTCGCGGGGTAAGAAAACGAGCGAACGTTGTCGTACCATGGTTGCAGCATTGGAACGAAGAC
Source organism: Odontarrhena argentea (assembly GCA_900406245.1). Classification (NCBI taxonomy): domain Eukaryota; kingdom Viridiplantae; phylum Streptophyta; class Magnoliopsida; order Brassicales; family Brassicaceae; genus Odontarrhena; species Odontarrhena argentea. Next base: position 40,203 of record OVAF01000291.1, on the reverse strand, counting down.
TAAGCGCTTCCAAATCGTTCAATTTCAAAAGAATGTTTGAATATTCATCTTCTAAACATCATCATCAACCTGAAACCATTGTTGTGGAGACCGGAGATTCTCATCCTGTCGAATCCAACACGCCCGAAAGCCAAAACTCTGACAGCTTAGCCAATAGCCCCGTCGAAAGCATTCTTCCCATGACTTCCCCTCTGACTCGTCCGGGGAGACGACCCGATAGACAACAAGCAGGTCAATACTTTTTTCTTTCCACCATCTACCAATTTTTCTACGGGGAATTAACTTGTTACCTTAGATAACCTTGGTAATGACAAATAAGAGTATTGCAGATACGGAGATGATGAAGGACAGGTTCGCGAAATTGCTTCTTGGAGAAGATATGTCTGGTGGCGGGAAAGGCGTATCTTCTGCTCTGGCTCTTTCCAATGCCATCACGAATCTTGCTGGTATAATATCTTCTTTTGATTTTCCTTGTTTCTTCTTTCGCAAGTAATATTATGACTTACGAGGTTTGTAACTTGTTTGCGAATCTTGTAACAATGGTGCGATCGATTTTCAGCGTCTATATTCGGGGAGCAAACAAAGTTGCAACCAATGCCACAAGATAGACAAGCGAGATGGAAGAAAGAGATAGACTGGTTATTGTCTGTGACGGATCACATCGTCGAATTTGTTCCTTCTCAACAAACGAGCAAAGATGGAGTTTGTACCGAGGTTCGAATTCCCCTCCTAAGAAACATATATTTATATATCATTTTCTCATTCTTTAGACAAACTTATAATGTTTATTGAGTTTTGTGTAGATAATGGTTACAAGACAAAGAGGGGATCTTCTCATGAACATCCCAGCCCTTCGAAAACTCGATGCCATGCTCATCGTAAGTGTCTCTATTTTCAGCACAATAAAACTTAATAACTTGGAAAGTGGTTGAAAACATAAGATGGTAGCCCCATATAAATGGCGGTGTATTGTATCTAGTAGTAATTGGTGTAAGAGATGGTATGTGATGGCTTAATGGTGATGAAACATGTGCAGGATACACTGGACAATTTCAGAGGACACAACGAGTTTTGGTATGTCTCGAGAGATTCAGAAGAAGGAAAACAAGCGAGGACTTCTCGGACAAACGACAAGTGGTGGCTTCCTCCGGTGAAAGTTCCTCCCGGAGGTTTATCTGAACCGGCTCGGAGAATGCTTTACTTCCAAAAGGATTCAGTCACACAAGTCCAAAAAGCTGCAATGGCCATTAATGCTCAAGTCCTTTCGGAAATGGCAGTACCCGAGAGCTACATCGACTCTCTCCCAAAGGTAAATGAAATTAAATCATTGGCATATGATTCTACTTCATCTTGGTTGTAACAGTTTTGGGTAATCTATTGACAGAATGGAAGAGCTAGCCTCGGAGATTTGATCTACAAGAGCATAACAGAGGAGTGGTTTGATCCAGAGCAGTTTTTGTCGATGTTGGACTTGACTACAGAGCATAAAGTGTTGGATTTGAAGAATAGGATTGAGGCATCCGTTGTTATTTGGAAAAGGAAGCTTCACACAAAGGACAACAAACCTTCTTGGGGATCAGCAGTTAGCATGGAGAAAAGAGAATTGTTCGAAGAGAGAGCAGAGACGATCTTGGTCTTGCTCAAACAAAAATTTCCCGGTCTTCCCCAATCTTCCCTCGACATTTCCAAGATTCAATTTAACAAGGTAAATGCAAAAACAATGCATCAATCAATCATAATGAAAAATAAATCCTAGTCCAATTCCTTACTATCTATTGTAGTTATCTTTAGTAGCAAGAAACATCTTAGGATCTTAGTTGAAATCTTAACTAGTAACGAGTTTTGATGGATACAGGATGTAGGGCAAGCGGTCTTGGAGAGTTACTCGAGGATACTTGAGAGCTTGGCTTTCACGGTGATGTCAAGAATAGAGGACGTTCTTGATACAGATTCTTTAGCACGAAAGCAGTCTTTAATGGCTGAAGAAACATCAGACGGTGGGAGAACAACAGAGACAGATTCAGACTCAGCTGGATCTTCTAACTCGGGAGAAGAAACCGAGAAGCTTGACCCACACTACTCTAAGACATTGTTGGATATCATGGGTTGGAACGACAATAGTGGAAGAGGAGGTGATAAAGTTGCCAAATCCCCAAATATGACGCCCAAAAAGTTCTCTTACTTGGAGAAGTTAGAGAATTTGAACGGGTTTAGAAGCCCCAAAGATAGACATTGATAAAGCATGATAAGATCCGTGTGAGATACTAAATTGCAGAGGACATAAAGTGTAGTAGATAGGGATCGAAAAGGAAAAAAAAAGCAAAGTAGCGAGTGAGTTAATTGCACCCCTCGACTTCCTTCCGGCTTTCTTCGTCGGATAGAGAAGTCTTTAGCTTAAGGGGTTTAAACTCTTTATGAAGAAGATAACTATCTCAACTATACGTCTTGTCTCATAATCCGTAAATCTTGTCTTTGACTTCCAAAATAGCGATATTTAATAACATGTAACTACAAATATTAGTTGTGCACTCGAAGAAGATGTGTTTAGTATGATCTAGAAGAAGGAGTTTCTCACTCTTTCTCAACAAATTCACCACAAGAAATATGAGCATTTTTAGTACATGTTTGACGATATTAAACAGATTTCATAGCGAATTCATAAACGTTATGTCTGTCAGAGATATGGTAGGGTCACCTCATACAATAACGTTTTTAATATGCGATAATAAGTTTTTATATTATAACATTAACCAAATGATGTAATATATTTTTCCGTAACTCCTTTTTATTGCTATATTATTTAAATAATGACTACAAGTTCGAGCTATTATCTTTTGTTTTTTCAATGCTATAATTTTCATTGTTATGATGCTTCTTTAGATCATCTCAAACAATCACCACGTTTTCGATATCGCAGTTCACAACAAATGAGAAATACAACCATCATTCAACAAAAACATGAAAGTAGTAATAAGAACCAAAATAAGAGTGTAAGAGAAATACCTGTAAGAGTGTAAGTGATTCACCAAATCTAACCACTGTAGGTTATAGCTATTGCTGATATTTTAAGGATTTTCACTATACATTTTAAGTGTTTTTCCCAACAGAAAACTAAAGGATTTCAGTATGAATATGATACTTTCCCATTTTTATATTTTCAAAAACTTTGAAAATATACAGGCTTTCAGATGCAAAAACGGGCATTTTTGACTTAAGACATCAATCTATAATAGGAAGTTCGTGCTCAAATAAAGATGCTATGCAACATGGATGAAGATGAAATTTGGGGACAATGAAGCCACATGAGTTAGCTTTCATTTTCAACTAGAATCAAATCGTTTTGCCAAATATCCTCGGAGTTAAGGCCCAAATACGGAAGACATGTCTATTTGAAGTTTGAGATGATATTAAAGCCAATTCAACTATTTTGAATTGATAACTTATCGATTCCTTAGTAGAGATCATGACTGGCCCTTTGTTGAGGTCATGTGATTTATGTTTGAGTGGAATTGAGATAGAAAGATTATATTGATTGAGTGCCTAAAGCCTGAATAGTCTGATCTGTGTTTATAAAGAAACTCCTTATTCTTAAAGTCTTTTTATTTGCATTAGATCCGATTTTTATTTGAATTTTTTGTTTAGTATATTCATAAATACCAAAAAACTTTGATGTTACCTTAGCTCGATTTGAATCTAATAAGTTTGTAGCGCAGTAGCCCTTTCTCTGTGGATACGATCCTTAAGTACTATTGCGAGAGCCTCTGCGCTTGCAGGATATTTCAGGTGAAATCTAAATCCCCATCATCGCTGCATCTCTGTGTCATACTGTTGTTTGTTTGAGTCTAAATCAAATCTCAAGTAGACCTCCACTCGATTCGACTTCTGGTTTGTCGACCGTTTTCTTAAGTTTTGGGCTTAGAAAAAGAGACGATGGAATCATTTTCTATTGATTATACTCTTTATCCCTGAATTCAAATAACAAAGGAAATAGGAAAAAAAATCTCACTTCAAGCGTTTGAAAAAAATTCTCAAAGAAATGCCAAATTTCTCTCATGGACTGTAATTTTGTGAGACAAAAGGAAGACATTTTATTTTTCCAAGAGTAATTGCATAGTCAAAAAAAATTATCTTGGTGGACCAAAGATAAAAAAATTTAATGACAAGGAGAAACTAGTCGGTAAGGTCTCGGGGTAGTCCTTAAAACTTCTCTCTCTAAAGGGGGAAACGAGGTTATGCTCAAATCGATGGCTTTTGCCTTGCTTAATCACGTTATGTTCTGTTTTCGCCTTCCCTAGTCCATAACTATCAAGTTAAACAATGCAGTTTCTAATTTTTTGTGGAGCTCCTCTGGAACTGTTCGGGGTATCGATTTTTTGAATGCATGAGATAATCTTTGCCAATCAAAAAAAGGAGAGTGGCTTAGGCTTTCGCTCCATGGATGACTTTAATAAAACTTTATTGGCAAAAAAATTATGGCGTTTATATAAATACATGGATTCTTTGGTTGCACATGTAATGAGAAATCACTATTATCCGATCTCTAATCCTTATAATGCAGCTAAGTCACGTTCAACGTTTTACGGGTGGATTAGTTTGGTTTTGGTACAAAAGCTCGTCTTAGTGAGGACTAGATGGCGAGTAGGTAATGGTTAGGATATTTCCGTATGGGAGGATTCATTGCTCCCATATTTTTTACTGCGTTTGGCAAAAGGCATATGACAGGCTTCTTACCAAGACTTAATGGTCAACCTACATATTATCCAGGAGCAATTAGGTTGGAATATTACGCTTTTAAATCAGTTATTGGATCCGAATGAGGTCCCCGTGGTGCGTAGTTTAGCGTTAAGGCCCTCTATCTGGTAGGATAAGGCGTTATGGCACTGCACCAAAATGGGAGACTATAGGTCAAATATGGCTGTAAGCTTCTTCAGCAATTACGACAAGAATGTGATCTTGCTCTTGTTGCAGAGCCAAATCTAAAGGTTCTAAAGGCCTATGTTTGGCATGTCAATTGCCCAACCAATATAAAACATTTTGTGGCAAGTATTAAATGACTTTTTGGTTGTCTTGTTGCGATTAAGGAGTTGTGGTATTAATATGGATATTACCTGCAAGGGTTGTGGAGTAGCAGATGGCACAATTAACCATATGTTATTCGAGTGCCCAATAGCTTTTGAATCCTGGAATCTCTTAAGACTCTCTACTGAGATTTCTTCCTTTTTGAGTTCTTCGGTATTTGATAATATGGACCTTTTGTTCTGGCAGTCTTTACCATGGAAAGATAGAAATGGTGAAATGATACTACAGAAATCTTCCCATGGGACCTATGCATGGTATCTATGGAAGTCACTTTCCTAGGTGCAGGGTGGTCCTCCATGGAACTCATACAATTAGCAAAGCATAAATTGTACATATGGAAGGAAGCCAAAACAGACATATCAAATGTTCGTCATGTAAAGCGAGTCTCGTGATTAGCCTCCCTCCCAGCTACTGTAAGGTAGATGACTCTTGGAAGGAGGACAAGAGGACTTCCGAATTAGGTTGGGTTTGCTCTCTTAATGGTTACCCCATCCTTTTTGGTGGAGGTGGTTTTAATGGGATTATATCTCAGTTGCATGCTAGATTCGAGATCTTTTATCTAAGCCATGAAAGTTATTTCGGAACGAGGACTTCCTTATTCATTTTTCTTAACATATTATAAGGATCTATTAAAGATTATTGTTGATCCATATGATTGGCTGGCTTTTGACATATTAGTAGCAACCTTCTAGGATCTCTGGAGACGGTTTCCGAATTTCTCGCTGTCACATATCCATCATGCCCTCAACACTCAAGCTGATGGTCTAGTCACAAAGCAAGGGTTCTTATTTTCGAATTTTCATTTGTAAACAGGCATCCACCTTCGAAGATGTCAAACGATATTTTATCTTCTTAATTAATGTTTGATTGAAAAAAAAATTAATGCCTTGTCAAATTTTCATATCATCATTAAAAACTTGGGTGAAATTGCTACATAGGACTTTTTTATTAAAATTATACAATTAAATCATGAATAGAAAATTATAAGCATATTAATCATAATCAAAATTGATTTTCTTTTTTGGGTTATTTCCGAATAATTTCCCTAGAAAATTTACGTTTTCATTTTAGAAACAAAAACTCTCAAATATACAAACTTCAAATTTTGAATCAGGAAACTTAATATTGCACTGATAGCGAAACTGACAGCACAACAACAAATCGCAGCAATTAGTTTGCAAGTTGAAATGATATTAAAACAAAATATTGCGATAACAGATTGCATCAATACTGAATCAAACAACAAAACTAATATCATCTTCACTAATAGATAACTAATTACGATGATTAAATGATTTATATATATTTACACAATATCCATTCACATTTGATTAGAAGAAAAATTATAATGAAATTATTATTCTCTCAACAAAAAAAACAAAAATTACTATGAACAAGTTTTATCATTAATTAATTAATAAGTTAATAACAAATTTCCCGAAACAGACTGGAAACAGATAGTTTCTCTCTCTCTCTTTCACACCTCACCGTCGAAATTGAGAGTCAGCTTTGAGATTTCGTCTTTTCTCCTTTGTTGAAATCTTTGACCCTTTCTTTGCAATTCTTGATCTGTTTATGGGCGACGCTAAACCTGGGAACGTTATGGCCAATAGAGATCGGGAGCTTCTGATTCCGGTTGCTCACTCCGGCGAAGATGACGACGATTCTACACCCAAACCTTCCTCTTCTTCTTCTTCTTCTTCTCATCACACTGGTCAAGAGGTTCTCCTACTTTTATTTCTCTCGATTAATTCCCTTAGGGTTTTTCTAGGTTGTGCGATTTAGGGTTTTCGTTTTGATCTGATCTGTGTACTGATTGAGGAATGTGTTAAATCTTTGTTAGACTTTTTACAAGTTGATCAGAAGCTGGGCATCAAAGAAGTTCATGACTGGATGGTACGGAAGTTAAGTTTTATCTATCTTTCTTGCTAATTCTAGTTTCGATTCTGACTCCGTAAAATCGGTCTTTTGCAGTGTGATCTTGCTTCCTATGGCGATTACTTTCTATGTCACATGGTGGTTTATTCATTTTGTGGATGGCTTTTTCTCCCCAATATATGCTCAACTTGGAATTGATATATTTGGTTAGCATACACAAACTAAGTCTATGATTTGGAAGACGGACACGAATTGATGTCGCTTTTTTCGTTTGCTTCCCCAGGACTTGGGTTTATCACCTCCATTACATTTATCTTCCTGGTTGGAGTGTTCATGTCTTCTTGGTTGGGTACGTCCGTTCTGAATTTGGGAGAGTGGTTTATCAAGCGGATGCCATTTGTTCGCCACATCTACAATGCCTCCAAGCAAATCAGTACCGCCATATCACCAGGTATTGTTTCTCTTTTACCTTTCTCACTCTCTGGTTTCTTCATTTTATATGACTTGTCACCGTTATATTCCAGATCAAAACACCCAGGCTTTCAAGGAAGTCGCCATCATAAGGCATCCACGTATTGGTGAATACGCAATTGGATTCATCACATCAACCGTTGTTCTCCAGGTCTCTTACTAAGAAACCCTTGACTTGTTTCACTGAATGCAGGTGTTATTACTATCGCAACCTTAATGCGGTAAATTCCTTGCAGACTTACGAAGATGAAGAGGAACTTTGCTGTGTGTATGTTCCTACAAATCACCTTTACATTGGAGATGTGTTCCTTATAAGTACCAAGGATGTGATCAGACCAAATCTCTCAGTAAGGGAAGGCATAGGTAAGAAAGATACATTGAATTTTCTTTTTGGATAAATGTTGTGAGATGTAGTCTTTTGATCTTTGGGATGTGTTTTGGTTATCTGCAGAGATCGTTGTCTCCGGAGGAATGTCAATGCCTCAAGTTCTGTCAACGCTTGATATGAGAACTGCTTCAGAAAGAAGTAGAAGTAATAGAGTTGAAAGAAACTGAACAATTAGTCTTTGCAGGATTCTCAAATCTTTTCATGTCTTCTTCTTTTGGATTCAGTTCATTTCACAATTTGACGTTTAAGCATTAGCCAGCTATCAATGGTGTTTTAGAAGATACGAGTCTATTTGTGTTAACACTGTTTGTGTCTATATCCTTCTACTTCCTAGTAAGCTGTAAAATATATTGACTTAGCGATAAACCGTTTTTACCTCCTGTAAAAGCATTTCATGCATTAGAGGTGTGTGAACCATCGTGAAAGCAGTCCAGCACAATCTTTGATTTGTCTTCGAGCAAACAAAATGTCGATGATGTTCCGATCTATTCTCTTGAACTGAGGAAAATTTGGTCATTGTGCAATATTTTGCTCCTCTTTTGTCAAAGATGATAAATTGTAGCTCGTTACTAGGTGCTGTAGAGTAGATGAGAGTCCCATTGATTTTGTTAAAAGCCAAAGTAATCAACACCGACCCAGAGATAACGAGACAAGAGTGCTGTCCTAACCTCCTAAGGATTATATATGCCAGAGCTCAATCACAGTGTAAGAAAAGGTGCTCGCGTGATTCTTATTCTTGGTTTTAAAGGCTGCAATCAAGCGAATTTGTAAAGTATGGTGGCCAAAAAAAAACAAACCGGACCGAACCCAACCGTAGTTAGGTGTTTCGGTTCGGTTTTGGTTTTATAAAATAACCTGTTCGGTTATTATTTTAACAATATATAGATTTTGGTTTAGTTGTGGTTTAAACCCGTTCGAGTTTTCGGGTTTCCAAAAGTTAATGCATTAAAATGAGTTTTATCAAGTTTGGTCCCTTATTTATTTTGAAAAATGTATGGTCATATGAGTTGATCAAAAATAAATAAATAAATAAATAAATAGTCATATGAATAAATTTTTAAAAAAGAAAAAAAAAATACATTTCTTTTTTATCATCTGAAAATATATTGAAAAGCTTGAAGTTGCAGGAGTGATTAACTTGTAGGTACAGGACAAGTCAGCCAGAAAACCCTATATTAGGGAGCCAAGAGCCCAATTAAGGACTCTAAACTATGATTTTGTCACTTGGTGCTCAAACCATAGTAAATGGTTCTTCCTGAAACTGAAACTGGCAAAGACAACATAAAAGTGACAGTCTTGCTGAGACACTTCATGTCCTCACTTGAAATTGGTAAACTTCAGAAATTAAAGCGTACTCTTCCCGAAAAAGGTATACGATGGTAAACCTTTGAGAAATAAAAGGCTCCATCAATAATACCAAGACTGATGCATCAAAACCAAATCGAGCCTGCTCCGGTGAGAGGGACGTGTCAACTAATCAGACTTCGACCAAGTCTGATGAATACTTCTTGTGGAGGAGACTAAGCATAGTCGCCTTAGTCGATTCACCATCGGGATGATGAAGGATGCGATCCGACAAGGCCTTGGAAACAAACCAGGACTAAAGATGAACACAAAGAACAAAAAATACAGTGCTTAAGCCGTAACTTACCAAACCAAACCAAACTGAAAAAGTCACAAATGAAGTCACTCTCGACAAAGAAAAAGAGAGGTAGAAACCATACTAAGAGGAGAAAAGGAAAAACATCAGGAGAGTCACTAAAAACCAATAAACTCTATAAAAATATTTTAGAAAACATATCTAGAAAATAGATCTAGAACAAGATCGAGAAGATTGGGGCGATAGCAGTCGAAAACCGCACCGTGGAACCAGTGCCGTTCCTAGGCAAAATGATGCCTAAAGAAATAAAAAAAAATTGATGCCCTTAAGTAAATTTTTATTTTTTATTTTGAGAAAATAAAAATAAAATTTAAACATAATATCGTTAAAACATCAATTGTTGAACAAAAAAAAAGAAACATAGACTTTGATTATATAGTTAAGGAAACTCAATAAATAATCCACCATATGTTAATTTCAGGTTTAGTAGTCTAGAAAATAATTGGTTATAGAAAAAACACACAAAAAAAAAGAAAAAAAAAACAGAGAGAAGACATACATCAGAAAATTGGGAACAAAGAGGAACCCACAAAGATTGGCCGTTAAGGTCGGGAGATATTTATTAGTTTCCACTTTTCAGCAAAGAAAAGTTTCAAGCGAAACGGAAAGAGAGAGAAGGAATTACGCACATCTTTGAATTGGACGAGACCGAGATCTCCAAGATAAGACACGGTAAGATGAGCTGATTCCATAGGAACAATGAGTTGAACAAGTTGCATCGCCTCTGATCGCATCAGATCCATCGGCGGAAAACAACCACAACCGCCGTGATTTTCCCCCATCGCTTCTTCTTCGTCGTCGTCGATGAAACGAGAGAGAGAGATGATGATAATGTTTCAGAGAGAAGAGGCAAATACAGGCAGAGCTGTGTTTACTTTTTTATTCCGTAATTGCCTTTACTCGTTATAATGACGATTCATATTTTTGGCATAAACTACTACACCGATGAGAAGGCCTAAGCAAGAACCTTACCGACGAAAAGACAAAGCCAAACTGTAACACCCGACCTCTCTGGTACACAACCAACCGAGAGAAGCCGGGGTTAAGACGATGACGATGACCAGTTCCAGTGCTGAGATAGCCACCGGTCATTGGAGCTTGGATCGCGAGAAAAACTTCTCCTTCTGAATCTCTCTTTTTTCTCTTTACACAGCAGCGACTAGACCTGAGATTAAAAGAATTTAAAAACATAAATATTTAAAAAATGTGAAAGTGAAAGAAAGAAATAAAAAAAAAAAGTGTATTAAAAAGGATTTAAAAAAAAAAAAAAAAANAAGGGAAAAAAAAAAAAAAAAAAAAAAAGTGTATTAAAAAGGATTTAAAAAAAAAAAAAAAAAAACAAATCCATCAAAACCTCAGAGTATAGTTCGGTCAAAAATCATGGGCCTATCTGGATTTATAAAATGGGCCAATAGGCGAAGAAACAAAACTTGGAGACAGTTTAGGTTTTGCTTAGACCAAAAAACATGAGAATTGACATATTCGGCACCGTGAGATATACCACGTGGCCACATCTAGTTAAGTTTGAGAAGGTGCGAAAACCCTAACTCTCAAACTCACGGGTATATATAATGCCTGAGAAGGTACACTTTGAATAAACATCGTCTTAGGGTTCTCGAGTTACGCCGATTTCACTTCCCTTTTGTCTTCTTGCTCTGTTTTTCCGTTTTTTTTGTTTTTCGTGTGTTCTTAATTGATTTTGGACAGTGAAGATTGATATTGGTCTCGTTCGTCGTAATATTGGCCGTAAAAGGCTTATTTGCCGACCATTCTGTTATATCACCACCCATAAACTGAGTCCATATTCTTCAAATTTTTTCTTTTTAATATTCGGTTTTGGCCTATGATTTAAACAATATTGACAAGCATATGTCTGAATTATCCATGTTGATAAAATCTAATCTTCTCTATGAGGCCTGTTTTATAAATCCAAATCTGGTTTCGTTTTTTTTTTGTTGATGGGAATGGGAAGGGTCAAGTGAGGATTGAAAACGCATAGTTCAGATGATAACTTATAATGATTACACTATTCAGCATAGTCTTTCGCTCCTATCTGATGACCCTTCCTAGTTCCTACCTTTTATTTTATTTTCCATTTATTATATACATGTATTTCGGTTCATAGCATCTCTTTAGGAAGAACTGAAGAAGAAAGGAATATGAAAACAGGGTACATACTGCAATGTCTAGATTTGCATCGATTTATAAATCGCTGATAGTGTTTTGCCAAGGAAAACACTTTGCTGACGTTGATTGATCTTATGATATGGGTAATTGAGAAACTGAACAATCAATCAAAATCGCTGATTGTTGTAGTCACAACAACAGATGTAAAACTCGTCTGGAGAAACCGGGCTGCGTTTTTGGCTTTGAGTAATAAACCGGGCTGAGCTGGAGATAATTAACAAACGGGAAACCATTAAAATGGAGCTAAATTGTATCTGCCTACGGAGTCAATCTAGTCTCTACATTTTGAACGAGCTGCCCGGATGTATTTTAACGTTTTTATCGGACTTCAGAGTGAACGAGAAAATTGTAATGGTTTTCATTATTCTTTGGGCTTTGAGTAATGAACCGGACGGATCTGTGCACACATTTGTATGGTGTCTCAAAATTTTAAATATATGGACCTAAATTCTTTTATAAACTTCGTTAAATATGTGATAATAGTATTCTTAGTGTTTTATTCATTGTTGATAAACATTTAATCGTCATGTATCACTAAAGCTTGTTAATGGTTTTTTTTTTTTTTTTTTTTGGTCAAAGCTTGTTAATGGTTAAGATAGCTCATATATATCATATATGATGTAAATTGTTAACATAATGTTGCAATGGGTTACTTGAATATACAATTTTGAGCCGCATGCGAGTACGGAATTTAATTACTAAACAGTTAGATAGAAAAAGTTTCAAAGCTAAACTGGTGTGTTAAATAGCCCAGCTACAAAACAGGAACACCAAACAGAGTAAACAAGCAATGAGCTATGATAAAGATAACAGGCAATTCTTATTTGCACTAAAATTAAGTGATTACTTGGTTACGATTTTACAGGTCTTATGAGTGAAGTGTATGGGTTTAGAAACATTAGAGGAAGAGATGAAGAACAAGCATGTAACGTGATTCAAGTGTTTCGACTTAACCAACTCCCCCAAAAGATTCCCTTGCGATCTAATCACAAACTCCAACTTCACCGGAACTCTTCCCTTCCCATCGTAGGCAGCCAAGTCTGGTCCTGCTCCGTAGAGCGGAACCTGAGAGCCAAGGAGATGCACAAAGGATACATGTTTGCTCTTTCTCGGCTGGTAATAACTCTCCAGCTTCACAACAAAGATGCGAATATTAGATCTTCATTACGATAATATTAGAGAAGCAAGAGAAGCAGAGAATATACCTGACCGGTAGCGAGAGTGAAAGCCGAGAAGGTGAGAGACAAGGGAGAAGAAGAGACATGAATACCAAAGTAAGGAGCAGGACTATCTATCACCACTTCCACTGAGCTATTAAAGCTCAGAATCTGAGTGGCAACTCCTGTTCTGTCTGTTCCTTCCCCGTAGTAAAAGCTACGGAGATCAAAGCTCTTTACAGAGACAATAGGAGAGAAAGGATGAGAAGCAGCCCACAAAACAGAGCAGAAAACAGAGAAAACAATCACTACACCTAAAACTAACATTATTGCTCTGCATTGTCCAATAGACAATCCTCTACTCTCTTCATAAACATCTTCCTCTTCATCAATGGCGTAATCCCCTTCCGGCCAATACACATCTCTCCTCCGGGCATTTCCTTTCCATCGGAAAGTGCGGCTCGAAGAGGAGCGAAGTGACTCAGAGAGGATGGTGTAGTTAGGAGACTGAATGTGAATCAAAGAAGCAAAGGAAGAGGATTTATCACCGTCGTATACTTGGAACAGGCTTGAAGGACTCTCCACGAAGTAAGCCTGTTTGGGTGAGGAAATAGACAGGTCTAGGCTTGTTCTGTCTGATTCTGACGTTGCGTCTATCATTATCGAATTTAGGTTTTATCCAAGTGTTAGAGGTCGACGCAAACGCATTATTATGGGGTTTATAAGATAGTTAGTGACGAAGAGAAAACGGCGTAGAGACTGGGTTTATACAACAAACTTCCTTTGAAGCTTTCTTTTCATCTTCTTTTTTTGAATTTTTATTTAAAAGCTTGGGCCCAGAAGAAACTGCTTTTAACGGTTTTTTAGGCTAGAACCTAGCTAATTACGATTTCTGATTCTCTTAAGTCAAACTAAATTTCGACGATTAGTAAACTTCTAACCTAGCTTTGGAAATGTTGCAATTTGCAAACCATACCCCTTCCATATTCATTTTTTTTTGTTTTTTATATACAACACAAATGAGTATTGTCTCATGTTCTAAATAGTGAAATGTTTTATGGATGTTCTCACTAGATACAATCAAATCCACATGAGTTGAGATTTTAGAAGAAGAGTAAAAGTTGATGTCATCCAGTCTCAAATCCAAATAGCTTTAAACACAATAATGACCATCTCCACGGGTAGGGGTGTCCCGCTTGACACCCCCTACCCACCCGGTTATTGCCTGCATTTTCGCCTGAACCGCCGCAGACACGCCCGTCAAAACCGCATGTTCTCTTACCACATGTCCAGGCCCTTCTCGCCTTGCCTGACGGTCTTATGGTCCGGCCCGCCGGCTTTCTTCTTTCACTAGAAACCGTGTAGAACACAAGCTTGAATGCTTCACTTCTAGTGTTTGATTGCTCGATGGCTTGAATGTTCGACGGCTTCATCAATGCTTTGCATGAGGCTTCAAATGCTACAAAATAGCTTGTTTTAACACTTAACATGTCACACACAACATTATTTCAACATGTAATGTAACATGACAAGTAAACAAATATGTAACATGTTTGTAATAATAGTCTATGTAGCACGTTCTCCATGTTGTTCAATTCATATAATTTGAGTTTTAAAGAATACGACTCCATTACATGATGTAACACAAAATGTGGGGGACGTCGTGGTTGAGATGTTAGGGTGAGAGTTTGTAATGGTCTAGGTACATTTATGTGTGGAATGGCTTGGTTTCTTAACTTTCTTTGAATAAAATCGTGGAAGAGAAGAAGAGGGTTGAGGAGAGAATGAGTGTTTGGTTATGTTTCAACTTGTTGGTAATGAGTGTATATATAGAAGAAAAATTTGTGGTGTCCGAAAAAATTAATTTTGTCATTGAATAGGCATAGTTTGTAGTTAGGACAATGGAAGTAATGATGCATAAGACAATGCACTTCAAACGATTACTCCACTCGACGTTCCCACCCTCCACCGCGCTTCCTAGGTACCAGCCCCCTCGACCTCCGGCGTGCTCAGGCCGCTACGGTAATAGAGGATTTCAAGATCTGGTTTCAGGGGTGATTGGGGATGCCGACGAGATGAGCTACTGGCCTTTTGCTTCAATTTGCGCACGCGCTCATCACCATCAGCCGCCAGCTACGTTCGCCGCCGCTGCCTGTACAAGAAATCCCGCGAGGTCCTTGAACCAAAACCCTCATCGGGATGCTTACCATCTGCCATGGGCTTCACTTTCAGCTTTGGGCCTCACTCAGTCGGGCCTCCAACATCATCAAAATATGTTGCAATTTGAATCAGGCCCACCAGACCTGAAGTTGTTTCTAGGCCATGGAGGAAGTTTTATGGGTAGTCTACTGTTGGGCCCTAAAAAGACCACCTCTCATCTCTGCCAACAGATCTCTTCAAGGCACAAGATTTCTCTTGCAAACTACTCCACCGCACCGATTTTCGACTTACTGGGGTTGGTTTGTGGTGGAATTTAATCTCTATGTTCATCATCTCCATATTCGATCGATATCGTAGAAAATCATTTGGCCCAACCAAGGGTCCTCTCCATGTCATAAGCTATGCCGAGAAGGCAACAACTCATCATCTTGCTCCACTGTCTCAAGCATACGAGCATAGCGAAGTCTCCCAAAAGATCTTCCCGGGCGTTAAGTGTATTAACAACCGCATCTATCGTTTTACCGCTTTTCTTATTCTGTTTTGCTTTTTCGTTGTATCATTGCGTCATGACTAAATGAACAAATCCTTTGTTGACCAAAATAAAATAAAATAAAGGACAATGCACATGACTTGGTATGTAAAGTGTCAGCATATTTCCATTATTTTTTGAGTCATTGGTATGTAAATGAGCTATTGGGTTGTTGTTTTGTGTTGAGTATTGAGAAGTGTTTTGGATGGTGGGTTGTTTGTCTTGGGTTCGGATGGTATTGGGTTGTTGTGTTGGGTTGATTAATGTGTTTGTGTATAAGAATTATAGAAACCAAGCAAAAGAAAATTTGTAATCAAAGCTCAAAAACTAGCAAAATCAAGCAAAGAAAATTGGTAAACAAAACTCAAAAACAAGAAAAAAAAAAATACAAAATCTGTAAACAAAGCTCAAAAAATGTATTTGAATCTATAAGACTAAATCTAAAACGAAGTTTTAGAGTAGCAAAAAAACTAATAATAAATAAATAAATAAATAAATAAACAAACCAAAGAAAAATTATTTGAATCCAAGCTACCAAAGTACTTGAAAGTCTTAAAACCAAAAGACTAAAACCAAAAGATTGGACATAAAATTCCTCATGAATTATCATACTCTTTTCTTTAATCATCAACCTCTTGAACAATTGATGGTAACTTCTTCTCCCCTTCACTATCACATTCCTCATATGCTTCTATGTACGAGACCAAAAAAAGAAAAAATACTTGAATTTTTTATGAAAATTTTTTCGGGTAGTAGTAAAAATAAAATGTCTTACCATGCTAATATGCTTCAAATCTTTTTAACCAATTGTGGATGAAAATTAGTGTTTGGACATTTTTTCTAACAAACGGCTAATATACTTGTTCAAAACTCGAGCCCAAATACTAAATGATGACTTCGAAGCAACTGTAGTGATTGAAATGCTAAGAAGATCACAAGCCATTAAAGCCATTAAAGTCAATGCTTCATAACGGTTACAGTTGTCTTTCAAAAGTTTAAGTATGTCCAAGCTCCAATAGTTTTCCATGTCTAATGGATCCTCATTAAGATATAATTCCAGTGACGACTTGGGTTTGAAGACAGAGAAGAATTCATAGGTGGTGCTTCCGGTGTATATGAGGAACCTCTAATCAAGGACGATTGTCAGGTTAATGAAGATGTGGATTTAAGCAAGGCAGATGATAAAGATGAAGGTCAGGACCGACCCCTGGATACCGAAGGCGTTCTTGGGGTGATCTCGTAGTTCCTACGGGGTGGAGACGATGGGGTCGGTAAGATCGGTTCAGGATCATGGGATCCTTTTCTATCAATACAAGATCCGAGTAGGCGGGTCGAGGTCCTAGGGTTAATGTGGAGAAGTTCACAATGTTATTTGGAGATGGGGCTCACGATGACAAAAGAATTGATTATGTTGATGCTAACAATGAGGACGATGTGTGGAATGATGATAATATTCATGATCCATACTCATCAGATGAAGACGACGAAGAGGAAACTTTCTCAGAGAATGAAGATCCTGACGAACAACTTGTGTTGGCGAGGAATTTTGTGAGTGCAGAAGAATTCGAGCTCATGCTTTTAAGGTACTCTCTCAAGACAGGATACTATATTCAATTCTACAAGTCTAGTAATTTGAATTTTGGTGCCAAGTGTTATGATATAGAGGAGAAGTGTGATTGGAGAGCATGCTCGTTTGAGGGGAGTAAGAGGAAGTTGATGATCAAGTGTTTGGTGAAGGAGCACTTTCATAAGATCTGGGTACTCGAAGATGTTGAAGCGGTATATTACTACTCAGTTGTTCTCATAAAGGCTTAAGCGGTTTTAGGGGTTGAACCCTTTTAGGGTTTAGGGTTTTAACCTGAAATCTTAAACCATAAAACATTGTAAATACTTTAGAATATTAAAAATGGAAATATAAATAAAATTTTGTATATTTAAAAAATTAGACAAAAAATAAGTTTTTTTTAAAAAAAGGATATAACAAAAGGATATTTTTAATATTCCCCCTAAATATATGATATTTTGCATAATTGTTTCTAAAGTATTTGGAAGATTGTTCCCATGTCCCTTCCTCATCTAATAAATTAAGGTCANAGTGGTACCTCTGAGACCAAAAAGACCAAGCATATATGAGCTTGCGGCCAATAATTATTTTTTTTAAATTCGGCCAAGTTTTGTAAAATGTTACTTTAATATATTAGTGTAGTCTTCTAAAACTCAGTAAGACCATGTCCAATAGAGACCCTCTTTTAAGGGTCTAATGATTAAATTAAGATTAGAATTACTGATTATTAAAATGATTATGAATCTAAGACACTCTAACCAAAAGACCCTTCCAATAGAGATTTTTTTTTTTTTTGGTGTCTTAACCATTACTTTTCACGAGAGAGAAGAGAAAAGAAATAAGAAAATGAGAAGAAAAAAAAATTGTTTATACTTTTTTCTCTGGCCACTCAAACCATGACACGTCTGGTGTCTTATGGAATTCTCTAGGGTCTGAAATACACCCGGGTCTTTGTACAGTACGCTTTTTATTTTCTTTTTTCTTTTTCTTTTTTGCTAAAACCCACTTAAGACCCTCCTAAAAATGTCCACTGGAGATGCTCTTAGAGTGTCTTTACTTTAATTAATAAATTAAATTTAAATTACACAAAAATTGTAACTAGTAAAAAAATTACACATGAAAGAGGGTGTCTTTAGTGTTAAGTGTTTCTTTAAGACACTTTTACATTCTTTCTCTTAGGTAAGTGTCTTAAGTTTTATATTAAAAAATTAGGGAAGACACACTAAATTACATTGATGGAGATGGTCTAAATATATATAGTAATTTCCTAGTAGCTAACAAAAAAAAAAAATAATAATAATTATTAAAAACCTTTCATATTTAATTAAAATAGTGAATATTTACCTAACTATATGTTGATGAATTTATAAATGAGGATATTTTGATTTTAAAAAGGAACAAAAAAAAGTCGGAAATGGTAATTAAACATATTTGGAGTCGACCTAATTTTTCTCTCTCAACTCTCATGCCCTTGTAGCCGCCGCCTGCTCATCTCTGCTCGGACCGGTGGTCGATGACTCTCTTAGCCCCGGCACCGGTCCTCTTTTGCTTTCCTATTCTGGTTTTTGTCTTAGTTTTGGTTTTTTTAGTCTCTGTTTTGTTATGTGAAAGGGTTTTTGAGGAGAGGTGGTGTAGATCTCAGTTGTGGTCGGTGTTTAGTTCTCCGAAATTGGGAGATGTCGGTTCTTGAGGTCTTTTGTGCCTTAAATCGTCCTCCTGTTTCGGATCTGTTCTTTCCACCGATTTCGTTTTGTGGTCTCTTTGCCTCGGCGCAGCTTTGGTTCTCGGTTCCAGCTCGATCTTTGGATTGTTTGTTGTGCGTAAACTAAGTTTCTTGGAGGTGCCCTATCTTATCTCCCTCTCTAGGTCTGAGTCTTCTCTGCTTGAAGAGTTTGATTTGCTTAGTCTGGTTTCTCCCTGTTGTTCTTCGTTCCTTTGTGTCTTCCTGGCTAGATCTTTCACCGTTTCTGGTTTTTTTTCGGTGTCCCTAGGTTGTCACGGATCGGCTCGTTGTCAATACTTATTAGATTGATCGAGATTTGATCTTTCATGAGGTTTCATTATGACGTTCCCAAGTCGTAGCTCTTGCGTTTTTTCGACATCGTCAATTCGTGGAGAGGCAGTGAAATTGTTTGCTCTCTGGTCCTGTCTCGCGGTATGAAACATTGGTTGTTGTTCGTGAGGTAGTATTTCATCACCATAGGAGGGTCCTTGGTTGATTGTTGGTTCTCTATAAGTGAAGAAGTTGAGAAGGTTCTTTTCCTTATGGTGGCGCGGTTTCCTTAAATGTTCGATTGGCCTTGGAGTTAAGCTTCTTCCTCAGTGTGTTACGTTTGGTGTAGTTGCAAGGTTGTAATATGGTTTCTTCCTCGTGGTAGTTTTTGTGTTAGTTTGTTTGTGTAAGTGTTTGGTGTGTTCCTTTTGGTTCACTTTCTATTAGTTCAGGTCGTTTACTCTCAAGGTATCCCTTTTTTGGGCTTTAGATTCTGAGGTTATATCCGCTAAACCTTCAACATTGTATCTCTATCAAGTTTTTTTTTTTTTTTTTTTTGGGCTTAACATCAATAATATTAGCACACTTAAGGTTTACACGGGTACATCCATCTCAATCTCAGATAACACCTAATTTGGCACTATAGAATATAACTTAGGGACATTATTCTCAAAAGAAAAAAGTCACCTTTGCTATTCCACCCTATTTCTTTGTCTCTTACACTCTCCCACTTTTGCATCCTGAAACCCATAGAGAAGAGTCTTGATATCATCACACAGGGGTTGAATGCTAGGATCCTCCACTTTGTCAAGAACAGACCATACCAACTTTTGGCAATCAGATTCAAAGAGTACCATTTCATAGCCAAGTGACCGAACTTGAAGAACTTGTATCATTGCCCATCTAAGGGCGCGCTTCTGCTTCAAGTTCAATGATTGTCCTTGTCTTTGGCACTGCTTCAAGCATCTCTATCAAGTTATAATAAGAAAAGTTTAGATGTCAAAAAGAAAGTAGTTAAACATATTTACAATTCCATTTAATGAAAAAAACATTACAAACGTATTTAATTGTGTTTGGTGTTGATGATCACTTAGTTTTGTTATAAATGTCAGTTTTTTAACAACAACTAGCAATATTATGTATTAAGCTGGCTTCGAACTCAGACGGTGACACAATGATAACTAGTATCAACTACTAGGCTACAAATCATGGGCAAATATCATTTATTTTGTTGTAAATGTTTTATTAATAAATTAATAAATATAAACAAACAACTTATCTCTAATATTTACCAATCGTGTTTTAACTACAAAACATTACAATAAGAATACAAAAATACTACAACTGTAGTTAGGGTTGGATCTAAACAAAGAAAACTAAATGATTTATTTTGCCCTAAATTTGTTGGGTCTCTTTTTTTTCTCTTAAGTCCTAATTCCAATTTTTTTTTTCACACAAAATTTTTATTTTCTGAAATTATTTTTCTAGAGATTGCATTTCTTCTCCTCTTCCTTTTTTTTACCCGCCAGTCAATGTTTGTCCCAATCTATTTTCATCCTACAACATTCAAAACAAGTGAAACAAAATTTTAATTCTGTGTATTTCTAATATGAACTGGGACCCCATTTTCTTTTTTCTCAAACTTCGATAATCTAAATATTCGGTCCCGAGTGCAGTTACAACAAATGTGTGTAGAGACAGAATTTTACCGCATTTAATTTACAACTATGGTTCAACCAATCAAACGCTTAGCTTTAATTTTAAACTACGGCTCAACCAATACACAAGGCTTTAATTTAAACGAAACCATATTCTCCACCTTATATTTAAAAACAGTCAAATTCATCGGTTACCAAGTGAACTATTACGTAACTGACACCCAAAACTAGTGACAAATGCCAAATGGTCACGGGACCGACGCTTGTAGCTATTTCCCTATATTGTTCTCATGCATATATATATTTATGGGCACGAGAACAAACCTGTATTACCAAAGCAAAAAAAATGAAGATGTACCCAAAATCTGACTCAGACATGACAAGCTTCGACCTATCATCACCCAAACGTCCCGCTTACTACGTTCAAAGCCCATCACGTGACTCCGACAAGTCTTCCTCGGTGGCATTGACGACTCATCACACCACTCCCACTGAGTCTCCGTCGAACTCTTCTTACGCTAGCCGCATCTCCGGTGGCGGTGGCGGAGGATTCCGGGGGAAAGGACGGAGGAAATACCACGGCGGGAGATGGTGGTTGGCTGATCATAAGGAAGAGGAGAGTGGTGACGGAAGGTACGAGGACGATGTTTATGGGGACAACAGAGGAATCTCAGTCACTACTTGTAGATTTCTTTTGGGAGTTGTTGCTATATTCTCCTTCTTTTTTCTTCTCTCTTCTCTTCTCTTTGCCGCTTCTCAATCCTTCACTCCACTCGTCTACGTCAAGGTACTTAATCAAGCATCACTTACAATGCAAATAGTGGCAGCCTCGAGGCTAAGCCAAACATGTGCTTGCGGTCCATTCTTTTTTTTTAAAAAAAAAAATTCGGCTAATTTCTTTTGTTAATGTTTTTTTAGCCTAATGGTATAGTTTTTGTGATTTTTAGTGTAGAGCTCGTGTTCAAGTGCTTTTAGCTAGATATTCTTTTGTTTAGCTTGCGACCTTTTAAAACTCAAGGCCGGCTCTGCGATTATAACGTTTTTAAGTTTTCAAATGTTGAGCTGCTTGTGTGTAGGGTGTGAATGTGCATAATTTTTACTACGGAGAAGGTTCAGACAACAGCGGAGTTCCGACAAAGATACTCGAGTTTAAAAGTACAGTAGAGATCAAAACACACAATCCTTCTACATTCTTCGGCATCCACGTCAGCTCTTCTCCCTTCAAACTCCTCTACTCTGGTCAATTCACACTTGCCACTGCTCAGCTTGAGAGTTATTACCAACCAAAACAGAATAACCACACGTCTAGGATCAACCTCGTTGCCTCCAAGGTTCCCTTGTACGGTGCAGGAGCCGACTTAGCTACTCTAGACCACAATGGCGGAGTTCCCGTGAGATTAGAGTTCGAGATCCGGTCACGGGCCAATGTTGTCGGAAACTTGGTCAAGTCTAGGCATCGGAAACATCTCTCTTGCTTCTTCTTGATCTCTTCCCAAAACAACACATTTCTAAAATTCACCCACAGGACTTGTAGTTGATACAAGTTTCTTATAATTTTCTGTTATCCGTTGTATTATAATTACTAGCTGAGTGTAATCATTTGCAAGTTTTATTTTTAGGGGTTTACCAACTTGTGAAAGGGAATGTTCAAGTTAACATTCTTTTTCGGATCTAATAAAACTAATATGTTTTCAAGAATAACAATGAAAAAGACAGTAGATCAAGGAGAAAAAATTGGAAGAACATTTCTTACTTCTGACTGTCCCCTCTACATTCTTCACTACTAGAACAAATTATAAGAAAGACAGAATTGTTTTCTGAGCCGAACCTGTAAGAAAAATTAGATGATGGATGCTACGTCGGAGTCAGAGAGGACAAGTCTGGACCTGTCAGTTTCATCGCCCAAACGAGCTTACTATGTCGAAAGCCCTTCCAGTGTGTCCCAAGTCTATGATGGAGATAAATGCTCTTCCTCTAATTCACTGCGAGATAAATCCTCTTCCTGTAATTCACTTATTCAGCTTCAGACCCCAAACTACACAATTCTCACTGAGTCGCGTCTCTCCTCTTCAAGCCGCACCTCTAATGGTATCAGCGGTGCGGGGTTCCGATGGAAAGGAAGCTCCCGGAGGAGTGAAATGTATTGGCGAGAGGGTAATTGCACGATTGATGAAGAGGATGTTTATGAAGAGAACAGAGGATTATCTGTTGGACAATGCAGAGCCATAATGTTCATTTTAGGGACAGTGGCTGTGTTCTCTGTATTTTGCTCTGTTTTGTGGGGAGCTTCTCATCCTTTCTCTCCTATTGTCTCTGTCAAGAGCTTTAACATCCATAGCTTCTATTACGGAGAAGGAATAGACAGAACAGGAGTTGCCACCCAGATTCTGACCTTTAACAGCTCGGTGAAAATGGCAATAGACAGTCCAGCTCCTTACTTTGGTATTCATGTCTCTTCTTCACCCTTCAACCTCACCTTCTCTACTTTCACACTTGCTACTGGTCAGGTACTCATTGTTTCCGGTTTTACTCATTGCTTCTCTATTATCATCATCGTAATCTGATATTCACATTTCGGGCTGCGAAGCTGAAGAGTTATTACCAACCAAGAAAGAGTAAGCACATATCCATCGTGAAACTCCATAGCTCCAAGATTCCATTGTATGGAGCAGGACCACCTTTGGCTTTTTCCGACAAGAAAGGCAGAGTTCCAGTGAAGTTGGAGTTTCAGATCAGATCACAAGGGAATCTTTTGGGGAAGCTGGTCAAGTCGAAGCACTTGAATCACATTTTTTGCTCATTCTTCATCTCCTCCAAGACCTCCAAACCCATACAATTCACACACAAGACATGTAAAATAGTTACAAAGTAAACACCTTAATTATAGTTCTCCACCCTGCAAATAAGAATATTTTGTTTTCCCTAACTGCAATCCAATTCAAATGTGCAACCTTTTTCTACACAGAAAGGGACATAGTTTT
This sequence comes from Odontarrhena argentea, assembly GCA_900406245.1. Classification (NCBI taxonomy): domain Eukaryota; kingdom Viridiplantae; phylum Streptophyta; class Magnoliopsida; order Brassicales; family Brassicaceae; genus Odontarrhena; species Odontarrhena argentea. Next base: position 16,498 of record OVAF01000291.1, on the reverse strand, counting down.
GTTTCTATGTGCACAAGTGTTCAAAATGAAGAGATGCTAAAAACAAAAACGTCCCTATGCTCTATTGTTTATCGACAGCGCAGCCACCTTCTAACACCGTCCCGCTTACTCTGTTAGGTGGCCAATACCGAAAAACTGACCGCCCTATAATATTCTTCAAAGGCAAAGGACCCCTGAAGCAAACATAGGTCTTTCAGAATAAGGAACGATCCAGGATGAAGCTAAATTTCAAGGTAGATATCTAGAAAGAAAATGCAAAAATAGGCCTCTTACCACACATGTGAATCATAACTGTTATTCCGATTATCACCCATCACGAAGACTGAATTTTCCGGTACTCGCTACAACAATGATGAAGCAACAAAAATTAGAAAAGAAGAAAAAACAAAAAAATTGGGTTGTGACATTTGATTGAAAGGCGAGGATGATACTTACAACTGGTATCATATTATAACCAGGAGGCTCTAAGATGAAATTTTCATTTCGAGCAACACCATTAACCATCAATTTCCCATCACGAACCTGCATATCCCAAATCAATAACCATCAACTTCACTACTAAGCCCCCTTTGCAAAGCATGTAAAGAGCGTGTATATGATGATACCTCGACAAGGTCGCCTTCTTTTGCAACAATCCGTTTAATGAATACATCCGCATCGGTGTACCCAACTTCCTGAAGAACCGGTGGACTTTTGAAGATTACAATATCATTTGCACAAGGTTTCCTGAAATAATAACTAACCTGAAACATCCCACACATCATATCAGTAACAATCACCAAAACCCATCACTAAATCTCATAACTCTCATCACTAAAACTCATAACATTCTATAAATTCCCAATTCATTGGTTAAATTCAAGAAACTAGAGCTAGAAAATTCCAAGACTTGGGTCTTCACTAATCTCTTAAACTGAAGATAGAGGACAACACCTTCTCTGCAACCAATCTGTCTCCGACATCAAAAGTAGGATACATGGACAAGGAAGGAATATATCTAGGTTCTGCAATAAAATATCGAAACGCCAACGACACAGCCACAGCCAAAATCACAGTCTTCGCATCGTCCGAGGTAAAGTCAAGCCATTCCGGCAAGAGCCTGTCTTTCCCGCCCACCTCACCGTCATCTTCATCGTCACCGTTGTCACCGCCGTCGCCTCCTCCGTCGCCGGAATCTAAAGGCGGTGCAGACTTCGTTGTCTCACCTGAATCCTTAACCCCATAGCAACTCAAACTCCGCCGGTTTAAGTTTGTTCCTCGGGTATTGGAATTGAAACGACGGGAGGAGAGAAATTGGGATTTCTGAGGTAAATGCGCGCAAATAAGATTAGGGTTCTTGGAAAATCTGGAATTGGAATCAGATTTGAGAAAAGTTTGGGGCAGAGCAGACAAGTGAAGAGATGATATCGTCATCATCAACTAGCTAATACCTTTCTATCTATTTTTTTTCTCTTGCGTTCTCTGTGATATAACGTATAACAAATTAAAGTAGAATTAAAAGAAGAAGATACTTTGGAAATAAATATACAAAAGTTTATTCAACTGTGGAAGCCCCTTTGGTCCAGTGGTTGATCAAAGGTTCATTAATGCTTATACACACCAGGAGGTCTAGGGTTCGAATCCTAGGTGATGTGATTTATTATGCAGATTATTGGAGGTGCTCTTATCAGAGCTCTTCGGCGCTGCACAAGTAGGACCGTTCGTCGTGATCAGCCGCATGTGTAAACGTGAAGGCATGGAGGCGTAGATCCTGCATCTGACGACGTTAAGGCATGGAGACGTGGATCTATAAGGATAGGTTAAAGTTGCTCGTTGTATCTCATAATTTGTAGTAAAATAATAAATCAGACGACTAAAAAAAAAAAAGTTTATTCAACTGATATTTTCTTTTTTTTTCTTTTTTGGGGTCATCGGTCACACAGTCCCTATTTAAAATAAACATTGTTTAATAAGAATATGCCAATGACGGATTTACGAGGGTAGTGATTGTTTGCAGTTTTTAAAATAGTTTTAGATTTTAGTTTTTGGTTTTTGGTTTTTAGTTTTTGGTTTTTTGGTTTTTGGTTTTTGCAGTAGTTTTTAGTTTAAAACAAAACTTGATTGGTGATTTTGGTTTCTGATTTTCTTTCCTTTTATTTTTGTTAACTTTTGCTTTACTATTCTAATTTATAAATAATCAAACTACATATATAAAATTGATTTGAGAAATATAATCTACATTTCATAATTAATAAATGAGAAATTGTAAGAGTAATAAAAATTATTGATAACCAAAATATAGTGGTGTGTCCTATAAAAACTACAAATTATTTAATAAATCTCTAATATAGGTAGATTTTTTTTTTTGTTTGGAAAAACATTTCAACAATGATATGCATTAAGGTATATTAATTAAAATAAAGTAGTAAATTTTTAAGAAGTAAAAAAAAATCAGAAATATTTTACGTAACTATTCACTAAAAAGTAAAACCCACAAAATGTGGATTCTGGTTTAAGAATAGGTCTTAAACCTTATAGAAATATTTTGTTTAGTGCATTTAAAATTTTTAAACAATTTTATAAATTTATAAGTAAGAAAGTATATTTTTATAACATTTTATAAGTAATAACATTGTGTAAATATAGCATTATACGTAAAAACAAAAAAAAAAAGAGTTCAGATAAAATAATAAATTCCTTGGGATTTTAGGCTAATTAAATAAATAGTAGTTACAAAAAGAAAAAAAAAATATCACGCCAATTGTTCTCCAATACCCACAAAATGTGGTTTTTGGTTTTTGCTTACAAATATTAAAAACTATCCAAAAACTAGTTTCCCTAAATTTTAGGGAATCTATTTTGGGAAAAACTTGATTGGCAAAAAAAAACAGTTTTTGGAAAAACAAAAACTAAAAACTAAATAAAAAACTTGAAACAATCAAGCTCGATATCTAACCAAAATGACATCTTAATATCTTATGTAGAAGAAGACTCGATTAATTGTGACAACCTTCTATGTAAATATTATACTATAATGTCAAAATGTCTCATGTCGGTATGTAATTTAGAGATTTATGGAGTTTTATATAACGGACATGAATCACTCTATTAATTGCCAATTGATTTTGGGTTGGAAGCTCATGTTTCCTTAAATAGTATCAGAGCTCATGGTTACCAGTCACTCGATAGTGGGCTCACCCGTGAATGTCCAATCCCTCAAATTTTACGTTTCAAATGTTCAATCTTGAGCGTGAGGGGGTGTATTATACTATAATGTCAAAATGTCTCACATCGGTAGTTTGGAGATTTGTGGAGTTGTATATAAGAGATATGGGTGATCCCAATCATTGCCAATTGGTTTTGGGTTGGAAGCCCAAGTTTTCGAAAAGTAAATATAGTAGAACCTCTATAAATTAATACTCTATAAATTAATAATCACTATAAATTAATAAAATTCTCCGGTCTCAAGTCGGGCCAATGTAAAAAATGATAACTTTCGATAAAATAATAATTTTTTGAAACTACAATGTAAAATATAGTCCCAATAATAACATAAAATAATAATAATAAATCTTAGGAATATATAAATTATGAGTATTTAAGAAATTATAGTAAAATATGATGTGTTGTATATCTCATTTTCTAAGTTTATCTTGTTGAAACGAGTATATGTTTCTAAATATTGAGAAGAGTTTTTGAAGCGAGAACCATTTTATATATGTAACTAGTTTTAGTTTTACTATTTCATCTTTGTCATATCAATATTAAGTAGACTCAAAATTTTAAACCTTTAAGTTTTGAGTATGTATTATTTTTATTTGATTTTTTAAGTGAGTGATTAATATCTATATAGTATTATAAAAAACTAAAATTATTGACATAATATTTCCGATATCAAACCTATAAACACAATGTGGAACAATATAAATGTATAAATAAGAAAGTATAAAGAGTTTGAAATACATAATAATTTTAGAAGAATTTATATGGAAATTTAAGATAAAATACATACTTAAATTATTAATTTGTAGATAAATTAATATCTCTATAAATTAATAATTTCTTTAAATTCCAATATTATTAATTTATAGAGGTTTTACTATAATGATATAAGTTTTTACGGTTTGGTGCACAGAAATATATCATGCTCAGTCCAAAACATAAGCGGGTCCACCATTGTAATGACTATATTTATTGGTTTTAATATGAGTTTTAGTTGTTTTTTATAAGTAAACATTGTTATACATGAAAGCAAATAACTATACAACGAGTTACACTACTTTTTTTACTTTGGATCACCATTTTCGTTATATGACTCTATACAATTTTATCTTTGCACAAAAGACTTATGTTGTGCCCAACATTTAATTTATCGTATTATATAAAGTTCAAAGTTTAATGTGCTAAATGTGAGTTTGACATGTGACATAATTATGAATTACAAGATTATGTCATATATATTTGTTAATTAGGATTGTAACAAGTGCTAATATTTACAAAAAAAAAATATAAAAATGAGAAATTTATATCCTAAATAAGGATATTATGAAAAAGAAAAACAAAAAGACAATCTTTATAACAAACTAATAAAGTAAAGTTCTCTTTGGCCCTGGGCATTTGAGTACTCGGCTCGGGTTCGGGTCTTTACCTTTCGGGTCCGGTTCTTTTTGGTCTAGAAAATATGTAACCATTCGGGTATTTTTAGTTTTCGGTTCGAGTTCGGGTCGGTACCATTCGGGTTCGGATCGGTTATGAAATTTTTTCTAAGAACCGTAAAATATCCGAAACAAAATCGGGTATCATTCGGTTTCGGGTTTCATGGTTACTTTTCACCCGAAAATACCCAAAAGTAACCAAAAGTAACCAACATCCCGAAATTTAAAAACTCGAAAATATCCAAACGCAACTAAAAGTAACAAAAAACCCGAAAGTATCCAAATGTATCAAAAAGTAACAAAAAGTAACAAAAGACCCGAAATTAAAAACCCAAAAATATCCAAATATATATCCAAAAGTAACCAAAAACCCGAAAAATTAATAGTATCCTAATTCAATAGATACCCGAAAAAAATTACTCGAATCCGACTAATAGGATACATGTTTAGATTTTGGGTATATCCTAATAAAATAGAAGTATGAGTATATTCGAGTACTCATTCGGATTTCGGATATTACCCGAACCCGACCCAATACCCGAATCTATTTTATAGAGGTACCCATTCGGGTATTGCACCGGACCCTAGTACTACCCGAAATCCTTTTTTCGGGTCAGGTCCGGGTCTGGTTTTCGGGTCCGAGTTTTATGCCCAGACCTAATAGGCAGTATAGAAACATGAACTTCGAGTTGGCTTCTCGCAGTTGTATCATTATCAATCTGAGCTACTACTTCATTAAACAACATTTAACTACGTATTAATATCTAATTACGTATAAATTTAAAAGCTCATTAAATATACCCACCCAGTTACAGATTTTCCAGACAGGCACAAAACAAGAAAGCCAAAACTTCCACCATTCTTCAAGGGGATCTGAATTCGACAAAGTTTTCTTGGTACCAGTCATTTTGATTTGCTTGGGCATCTTCACTATAGAGGAGAACTCTCTGCGCTCCGTTGGTAGCATTTCTAAGATGGTACATCATGTTCTGTTTGTCTCGGTTCTTTACAAGATCATTAGCATGGTCCAGAACGAGCAGAGTGACTTCTCTGAGAGAGATTTGAGCAGTGCATAGCAGATTGTGAAGTTTTCCTTGTGTGGAAATAAGAATTGAGGGTTTGTTTTTCTGGACATCTCTCAAATGCACCCAACTTCGTGTCCCGCTGAGCAATATACCGACTCTGACGTTGACAGCTTCTGCAAGTGGAAGAACGCATCTGTAAATTCTTCTGGCAGCTGATGCTTGGGGAGTCACTATGACAACTTTGGTGTCGGAATCTTCTCCACAACACACCTGATACGCTTATGATGTGGTTGAGAGCCAGGATTGCAATGCCAACCTCTTTCCTAGAATTGGGATTGACATCAACTCTTTGACTAGCACCTTGTAAAGTGAGAAGCTACTGGTGAAACGCAGTAGGAGCTAAGTTCAGAAAAGGAAGCAACCCTTCGTGTCTTAACAGAGGCAGCCACAAGTTGTCATAGCCAGGCAGCAATTGATTAACCTGAACCTGAAACTGCATTAACAGTCATAGTGAATGAATGCTAACCAAAGACATAGAAGACATCAAAAAACCTTACCTCATCAGCAGCATCCGTAGATGTAATCACACTAAATGTAATCTCAGTAGATGTAACTTGTAATATTAAAGTTATTTTAATAAAAAAAAAAAAAATANAAAAAATATATATATATATATATATATATATATATATATATATAAATCACGTGCAGCGCGTGAATGGTAAAGTTTGTAAAGTGGTAAAGAAATAAAGTAAAGAAATAGAAAAAGAAGAGAAAACTAAAGTTTATGCTCTGTTTGTTAAGGTTTTTAGACCTCTAATTACCTTAGATCCAGAACAAACATGTCGACAATAGATTTTTAATATATTTCTCTGTTCTAAAGCGAAATTTAAATTTTGAAAATTAAATAGGGCTCAATCTCAAAAAGAGATTTTGCATCTAAATGAGCAATCAAGTGAGTGTTAATGGTAAAGTTATTTACATCAATATGTATTAGTAGAGTTTGATGTGGCAAGCTCTTCGCAATATATGATACGTGCATCGATATTTCGCCTTGCTACTAGTATTCTATATTTTTTCTTACATACCCAATGACGAGAAAAAATGGTTTTTATTCAATTTTAATCAATTATGTTTTTAACTTTAATGATGTTTTATAAACACGACATTTCTCTTTTTCGACACCTTATCTCCCACTGCCTTGAGATCAGCTATAGTCACTACAGGTGATCATTTTAACATAGTAAATTAGTAATAGAACACACGAGTAAAAGAAAAACCTTAAATCCTGCTTAGATTCCCAGCTTTGTTAAACCAAGAACACACTGATCTCAATACGTGTTCTTTACTTTGCAGCTTGGAGAACAAATCCATTTGGAGAGCAGATATTTGCAGAAGGGTCGTCTCGCAATATAGCTGATCTGTTTGATTATGGTGGAGGCCTTGTGAACGCAGAGAAAGCTGCAGAACTAGGTCTCATATATGACATGGGTCTAGAAGACTACGTACATTCTCTACTTATGCTATGTTGGTTACAAAGACTCATCTATCTCTCAGCTTATTGTTTCCTGTTTAAATGTTCTTACCTTTTGAGTCACACAATCTGTGTGTTGAGCAGGATTGGGAATTAACAAATTTTGAATTATAATAAGTAATTATTAAAAAATAAATTAATTAAAGCTTAAGACACTAATGTGAGGGTGATGAGTGGAAGGGGGTGTTTTGTTAATTTTAGTTAGTGGGTTAATTGATTATTTAATTATTATTTTTAATTTTAATTAAATCCTAAGATCCTCTCTCTATTGTCATTAGTGGACATGGTCTTGTAAATATATTGAAATATACAATTAAAGTACTAGAATTACCATATTAATGCATAAGCGTTTAATGTGTTTTTTTTTAATATATAACAGTTGATATTTGATTGAGACGATTTGATTGAGACGATTTAAATATTACACCAATGATGTGGAAAATGTTACGATAAGAATAAAAAGTTGATATTTGATTGAGACGATTTTAATACATAACCACATACTTTACAAGAAGAAGTAAAGAAACAAATTTTTTCATTGTCAATCTAACCAAAAACATAGATAATAAACTAACATTGATAGAAATTTTAACAAAAGATCAACCTTCCATAGAAACACACCGACATACAAACTGAGAATTCCGAAAGCACTTATTATTTCTTCATCAGTTGACTTACAACCCCATGTGGCGAGCATCCACGCCGGCTTCTCCAACGTCCAAAATTCCTTGAGCATCTTCGGCAACCCCGATGGACATGTTGACCACAGAGTTCAAAAGTTCGATATGCTGTCCATTCAGATTTCCGGCATCAATATATAACTGCATTGTTTACACCATACTCGGAGAGAGTTTAGATAATCTATAAAAGCAAAAATGGTTAAGAGAAAATTAAGTAATAAGATTAGAAAATTAACAAAAAGTAAATTTTTTTACTTACATAACGAGAAGCCTGGAAAAGTGGAGAGTTAGGTTCGAGACATTTCCTCTCCACTGTCTCAATGACTTGGATCTATTAAAAAAAATTATAGGTTTTACATTTATTTATTTTTTTGGCTTGTTTTGTTTTATATATTACTTACTTGGATAGTGTTCGTGTTGGCATACGGAATTATTATCGGAACATATGCATTAAAAACCTTTGTAATAGTAATCTAGGTGGTGAGAACTGAAACAAAAACAAGTTTTTTTTTTCTTGCATCAGGAGAGTATAGTAGGTAGTTATAATTAAGAGATGAAATAATTTATGAATTTATAAATACTTACGAGTGACGTTTGGTTGGCTTAGAACTGCTTGAAGCAACCCTTGCATAATCGAAGGGGCATTCTGTGCGTGCGTCATCGTCTCTGTTAGGTATTCTGACATCTTTATAAGTTCTTCTTCGACCATAATCCTGGGTTCACCATTAGCATAAGCTATTTCCAAAAGTGACACAATCTACAAGAAAATGAAAAATTGAAGTCAAAAGCATGGAGTATAATAAATTTTAAAAAGAAAAGGAGTGAAGGAACAATAATAGAATATTACAAGTTAATTTTCAAAAACGTTTGGATGGAGAAAATGTTGAAAGGTTATGTAAAGCTAGAATTGAGAGATATATTACATCATCAACCATTTTCTCTCTAGATGTTTCTCAACACAAATCAGATATCTTATATAATAAAGTAGGGTTTCTTTCTTCAACTCTCTCTGAGAAGCTGCCACGTGTCCCATATAGTTTTGAATTTTATTTATTAGTCCCTTTATTTTGTTAATCATCAACAGATTATCAAATGCAAACTATACACCTCCTTAACATAATCTTTTTCATATGTGCAACAACATACCATTGTTTTAAGAAATTTATGAAAAATATAAATTGGCTAAGATATTGTAATGGTACACTAGATAAGATTGTTAACATAGTTTTTTTCATATGTGCAGCAACATACCATTGCTTTAAAAAATTTATGAAAAATATAAATTGGCTAAGATATTGTGATGGTACACTAGATAAAATTTTTTACATAATCTTTTTTTCATATGTGTAGCAATATACCATTGCTTTAAGAAATTTATAAAAAAATATAAATTGGCTAACTTTCAGATCTTTGTAAAGTTCTTTTAAACATAAATTATGATAGACAAAGTTTTGCCACATATCTCAACTAAATAAGATTTTCTTTAATCCAATTTTCTTTTCTTTAAAATATATTAATATCTTACACATGTTCAAACAACTATCATAATATTTTCCCCAAAAAAATTTCCAAAAAATGTTATCCACAAAATAATAAAAATATAAGTATTCAATAGAATATCACGTTATATCTTATTATGAATTTGCTCTTAATCACATATACCCACTTTTTTTTTTTTTTGTACATGAGAAAAAAAAAATCAATCGTTATTCAGAATATTTTTCTTAATACTTTTAAATGTTTTTTAAAGATACTTAAGGGTTTAGAATCTAGGGTTTTAAGGTTTTATTCTTGAACCCAAAAAATGTTCACAACCCTAAACCCCTAAGATATAAACCCTAAAACCTTAAAACTCAAGAGAAATTAATAAAACTAAGGTTTTTACTACAACTATCTTTGAGAAGTTGTCATGTGGCACATCTATTTTTAATTATTTTTTTGTTACCTCTATTTACTTTGTTATTAATTCTCCTCATTAACTGTAAAAACATACGAACAACTCCTTAAAACTTATATTACAATACAAATTTTACATAATTTTATGAAAAATTTAGTCAAAATATTACTATGATTTTTTATAGATATTACTTATGTCAATTTTATAATCTCATCCATGCAACACGTGGACTTTCCCTAGTAGACATATATATTTATGTCGCGACAAATAACATGATGTTTATTAAAATAACATGATATATTTCTGAATATACCATGATAATTCATGACAATATTTTCACATGATATCGTTGTACATTAATGAATCATGGTATACGTGATATAATAACTCAACCATATGTAACCTAAATTGTAACGTATTTAACCGTCACAAAAGATTGTTACGTTACTGTGACTAAAAGTCATTGTGACGATTTTATTGTAATATTATTGTAATATTATTCTCTCAAGTGGAAAAGGGTGATATAATATATATTATCATGTTGTCCACTTGATACTATTGATACTCTCCTACCTTAAATCTATAGTAGAAATACCTCTAAAATGTACTTACAAGTCGATAGATGATGCTCCGGGATCCCAAACTCTTCCCTCTGCCTCTTTATTCTCAGAATCTAGCAAATTTAAACAAGAGTACTTAAGTATGCAAGTGTAATAAATTATGTAAGTTCTAAACATATCTGTGTCTTATCAGTAAGATAGAATTCTCTTAAGTGCAATTATGATTAAGCACAACTAGATAATATATTATATTCTCAAGTGGCACCAAGCATGTTAAATTAACCAATATACCAACCTCTGGACCTGACAAGTATCCCAAGAAATATGTTTCCTTGTAGAGTCCTTTCCTCATTATCATTCCTGAAACACAACCATTTAAACCAAGAAATAAGCACTTTGTAACAGATTTCTCACAGCTATGTTGTAACTGAAACAATATCTACATAATCATCACGGGTTCCCAATCTGCTGCATAAACAATATTTGCCTCATCACTTGAAGATAGCAAGTTTAAACAAGGTCAAGTTGCTAAAATCTAAAAGATTGTAACTCTGCAAGGGTAATATTATATGTGTATCTAAACATCTGTCTTATCAATAAGATAAGATTCTCTCAAGTGGACAACATGATAATATATATTACTAGTGGAAGGTCCGCACTTTGCGCGGATTTGAAATATATTACATTCTATTGATAGTTGTTGAAATTCTCTTACGATATACTGAAAAATGTGTTGTTCATTGAAAATTTGATCGATAAGTTTAGTTTAAATGCATTTTTCCTATGTATGTGAGCGATAATTTTCTGATATTTTATCACTTAATAACAAAATGCATTTATCACATATTAGAATATATACTTGCATTATTTGATGAGTCCCAAAAACTATTGAGAAATTTCAAAAATACCATTTTTTTGTGTACACTTTTCAAAAGTGCCATTGGAAGCAGGTAAGGTTTTTAAAATATCACTTTTTAAGAATAAACAATTTATAGGGTTTTAAGGTTTATGATCTAAGGTTTAGGGTTTGAAAACTTCAAAATCCTAAAAGTGGTAATTTAGTAAGTATTTTTAAAGTGATAGTTCTGCAAAATAGTATTTTTAAAATAATATTTGTTAGAGTTTTTCAATATTTTTCCCTAATACTAAAATTGTATGTCCGACGTATTTCAAAATAGTTTATCTTGTTTACAGTTGCTTTATATCTCAAATAATCAATCTTGTTTGTAGTTTCTTACATCGAACTGTAAAACCTAAAGTTATTAAGTTACATATGCATTTTCAAATGAAGTTTTGACTGTAAGAATATAGAGCAAAATCACATATGTAACTAAAATAAACATTATAATGCGACACATGACAGCTTGTCATGAATAGTTGGGAGAAAGAACCCTTCTTTATTATATAAGATATCACCCTTTTCCACTTGAGAGAATAATATTACAATAAAATCTCACAATGACTTTTAGTCACAATAACGTAACAATCTTTTGTGATGATTAAATACGTTACAATTTGGGTTACATATGGTTGAGTTATTATATCATGTATACCATGATTCATTTACAACAATATCATGTGAAAATATTGTCATGAATTATCATGGTATATTCAGAAATGTATCATGTTATTTTAATAAACATCATGTTATTTATCGCGACATAAATATATATGTCTATATGAAGTAACGTTTTGGACTGTCAAATGGAAAATAACTCAAGAAGAGATCATAACCTTCGAATATGGCTGGACTAAGTTTGTCAAAGAGAACGGTCTCATCGACAGAGACTTTCTTTGGTTCACCTACGATGGCTCAAAAAGGTTTTGGGTTCGCATCTATAGAAATGGCCTCATTGTGAAGTCCGAAGAGGCTCCTATCAAAGTAGAAGAAATCTCAGATGATGAAGAGGAAGATAGCCAAGAGAACATGATCGTTTCTCTGTCTTTGGGAAGTGAAGACAAAGACGGAGACGATGATGATTCTGATGCTGATTATGATGATGATAACGATGATGATGATGATGATGATACAACGAGTTGTGACTTTGGTGAAGCTCCTGAAAGTTCCAAGAGAGGTAAAATACAACTTTCTCTAATTTTGCTTTTCATTTGAAAATATTTTATCGAAAATACTTATTAATGTCTGTTTGTTTGGTCTTTAGGACTGTCGACCAGGAAGGGTATTGACAATCCAGAAATGTATCTCGACAATATCGACAACCCTTACTTCGTTACAACTTCATCATCAAGAAGGATGGTAAAACTTCTATCTCTTTAAGTTGCTTTTATCTCTGCATGATTTTATTCATTTTTCATACATTTTGTTGTTGTCTTGGTTGCTTTGTAGGCCGTTGCACAGCAAGTGATAAAGGATTTTGACTTGAAGTTTGGCCGCACAGTCAAGCTCATTGATGGAGTTGGGAAAGTAAAGCTAAACATTGGACAATGGACTGATCGAGTTGCGGTATCTAAGTGGGACGAAATCCACAAGAGGAACAACGCAAAAGCCAGAGACTCGATCATATGTGAGATTCTGCATAGGAAAAACGGTGTTGTTCGTACAATCAAAGCTCATTTCATTAAGAAATGAAGTTTATGAATCATTTGTTTTCTTAAGTTCGGATATTGAAAGCCTTTGTCTCTTTTGCTTATTTGAAACTTATTGTTAGATTCTCTTGTACTAAACTTTCAGAGAGCTCTCTACGCAGAGGATTCTCATGTTCCACAGTCCATGCATTTGGCCAAAACAAAAATAAATTTTTACTACAACTTGTTGTTTTAAACCCCATTGTGAATGACTCACTTGATACTCTCCTACCTTAAATCTATAGTAGAAATACCTCTAAAATGTACTTACGAGTCGATAGATGATGCTCCGGGATCCCTAACTCTTCCCTCTGCCTCTTCATTCTCAGAATCTAGCAAATTTAAACAAGAGTAGTTAAGTCTGCAAGTGTAATAGATTATGTAAGTTCTAAACATATCTGTGTCTTATCAGTAAGATAGAATTCTCTTAAGTGCAATTATGATTAAGCACAACTAGATAATATGTTATATTCTCAAGTGGCACCAAGCATGTTAAACCAATATACCAACCTCTGGACCTGACAAGTATCCCAAGAAACATGTTTCCTTGTAGAGTCCTTTCCTCATTATCATTCCTGAAACACAACCATTTAAACCAAGAAATAAGCACTTTGTAACAGATTTCTCACAGCTATGTTGTAACTGAAACAATATCTATATAATCATCACGGGTTCCCAATCTGCTGCAGAAACAACATTTGCCTCATCACTTGAAGATAGCAAGTTTAAACAAGGTCAAGTTGCTAAAATCTAAAAGATTGTAACTCTGCAAGGGTAATATTATATGTGTATCTAAACATCTGTCTTATCAATAAGATAAGATTCTCTCAAGTGGACATCATGATAATATATATTATATCACCCTTTTCCACTTGAGAGAATAATATTACAATAATATTACAATAAAAGCTCACAATGACTTTTAGTCACAATAACGTAACAATCTTTTGTGACGATTAAAGACGTTACAATTTGGGTTACATATGGTTGAGTTATTATATCATGTATACCATGATTCATTTACAACGATATCATGTGAAAATATTGTCATGAATTATCATGGTATATTCAGAAATATATCATGTTATTTTAATAAACATCATGTTATTTGTCGCGACATAAATATATATGTCTATATGAGTTATAATATCATTTAAATCATGATAAATTTATAACGATATCATGTTAAATATATTGTCATGAATTACAATATCATGGTATAATCAGAGATAAACCATTTTATTTTAATATATATCACGTTATCTGTCTCAACATATATATAGGTTTCTTCTACAACTATCTTTGAGAAGTTGTCATGTGGCACATCTATTTTTAATTATTTTTTTGTTAGTCCCTCTATTTACTTTGTTATTAATTCTACTCATTAACGGTAAAAACATACGAACAACTCTTTAAAACTTATATAACAATACAAATTTTACATAATTTTATGAAAAATTTAGTCAAAATATTACTTTGATTTTTTATAGATATTACTTATGTCAATTTTATAATCTCATCCACGCAACGCGTGGACTTTCCTTAGTATTGAAATATTGTGATGTGACTTTTTGACTCTCCCGCCCCACATTTTATAATACACTGACTTTATTTGTGGTTACAACTATTTTTTTTTGCATGAAAATACATGTGCAAAAAAAAAGTGGTTAGTGGTTACACCCACCAATTACACCCACGTGAAAATACACTAGTTTTGAGTATACAATATTTCTAAGTTTCTAACTCTAAGCATTTATAGGAAGTATCTCTGGGCATTTGAGTACTCGGTTCGGGTTCGAGTCTTTATGATTCGGGTCCGGGTCTGTTTGGTCTAGAAAATATGTAACCATTCGGGTATTTTTAGTTTTCGGTTCGGGTTTGGGTCGGTACGATTCGGGTTCGTGTCGGTTTTGATAATTTTTTTTAAGAACTGTAAAATACCCGAAACAAAATCGGGTATCATTCGGTTTCGGGTTTCATGGTTACTTGTCATCCGAAAATACCCAAAAGTAACCAAAAGTAACCAAAATTCTGAAATTTAAAAACTCGAAAATATCCAAAAGCAACTAATTGGATGTTGTATTTTATTGTATTTGAATGTATTTGGATTTGTATGCTTTTCAATGTATTTTAATTAATTCACAATCATTGTTTTGGATTCTTTTGTATTTGGTTGTAGAGTGTTTTTATGTATTATAATGTATTTGGTTGTATTTGGAAATAAAAATTAATTACTCTTTTTTTCTCTTCCCCATTATCATAAACTACGCCGCTAAGATAAATCTTCATTACCCTCCATTAGGATTAGGGTTGTGCTTCAAGCTTTGAGAATTGGGGTACCCATTTATAAGATACAAAGCCAAGAATAAATCTTCTGTGGTTGAAAAACAAAAGCCAAGAACAGATTTTTAACCTGTGAAATCAGAGATCAAAAACCCAATTCTATTTTTTCGAGACAAGTGATTAAACTATTGATAAACTTATCGGAGAAACGAAGAAGGATTGATAATGGAAGGAAAACTTATGGGAGGAGACGAAGTGATTGACCTAATGGAAGGAAGGAGAATTTGATTTATGTGTTTGTCGTTCTTTGTCGCTGGGTTCGTAAGCATCCAGATTGTCAACATGGGCGGCCTCCTTCTCGGCTACATTAATCGGTGGAGGAGGAGCAGTGCTAGAAGATGAAGATCTACTACGAGTCGATAAAAGACGTCGGAGACTCATTATTTCTCTTCTCTTCTCTTTCTAAATGCGTGGGCTGTGATGATCGATAGGTTATGGGTTTGTTATTGGAATTTATGGGTTTGTTTTTTTAAAAGATAAATGAGAATACATCAAAATCCAAGGTAAAAGCCTTGTATTTGTTTTGTTCATGATTCTTTTGAAAGAATACATCAAAATCGGAATACAACAAAATCCAATAAAAATTGAATAACACATGTTTTTAAAGTATTTCAAAATACACGAAACAAATACACGACTGAATAACACTGCATTTTATTGTATTTTGACGAAACACACAATTGAATAACACTGTATTTGAGAAATACATCCAAATACATCCAAATACAATAAAATACAACATCTAATAACCCCCTGTAAAAGTAACCAAAAACCTGAAATTAAAAACCCGAAAGTATCCAAATGTATCAAAAAGTAACCAAAGACCCGAAATTAAAAACCCGAAAATATCCAAATATATCCAAAAGTATCAAAAAACCCAAAAAATTAGTATTATCCTAATCCAATAGATACCCGAAAAAAATTACTCGAATCCGACTAATATGATACATGTTTAGATTTTGGGTATATCCTGATATAATAGAAGTATGAGTATATTCGAATACTCGTTCGGGTTTCGGGTATTACTCGAACCCGACCCGATACCCGAATCTATTTTTCAGAGGTACTCATTCGGGTATTGCACCGGACCCGAGTACTACCAGAAATCCCTTTTTCGGGTCAGGTCCATGTCGGGTTTTCGGGTCCGGGTTTTGTTCCCTCAATTATTCCTGACGGGCTGCCATGTGGCACATATATATATATATATATATATATATATATATATATATATATATATAT